>QNGE01000615.1:0-88386 GCA_008508345.1 Paragonimus westermani
GAGGTCAGGGTTGCGCAATCGGCTGCTGATGGCTTCGGCAACAGTCAACGTTCACAATCTAACCATTTTTGATCGATTCCTTAGCACTCGGTAGACAATTTGAAAAGCATCTTTCTTACTGACAGAATGATTGGAGTCGGCCAAATGAGCAACATTCGCGCTTGAAACCGTTTAAATCACACCACAGTTCAACCACACAGGATGGTTTGCACGCACTCTGTCCGACAATCGTCTTGTAGTACGACCAATATATGATGCTCTACACGGGCACACAAGTGAGCACACGCAACAACTAGTTGCAAAATATAGAAGTTTGTCTTTGGGTTATGAACTGTTAACGGGTTTTGTACGGAAACTCACGCACAACTGAGTTGCAAGGTAGGTTGTTTCGACTGACTTCCTTAGCTTTCTGGGGATAACTTCGGCCATGGGATCTCCCTTGAAGTGAAGACTAATAAACGCAAGTTTCTTATTCACAGAGGGTGCCTTAAGTTTCAACCCTACCGCCTGCCTCGCCTTCTGAATGAAACGCATTGGGTAGCCATTCTGCATGAACACTTCTTGTAGAAAGTCCAGCTCAGCTTGCAAAGTGTCAGAGGAGCAGATCTTTAACGCCCTACCCGTCAGGCATCTTATGGGGTTTCGCTTTTGATTTAGTGGAACAAAACTGTCGAAGGGAATGTACTGGCCACTCCAAGTCTGTTTTCTGTACACCGTCCGTCGGATTGAACCATCTTCCCTTCTTACTATACCAACATCCAAAAAATTTATTTCACCATTGTTCTCTGACTCAGTGAATTTAACACTGTTATGAGCGGAGTTAAAAGCTGCCATAACTCTGTCCATGTTGGCATTCTCGTTGATGACGCAAAAAATATCAACAGCGTTTGTAAAATGCAAATCGTTCGATGACCGCATCCAATTGGTTAGTCTCTAGTTTACTCATGAAAACGTCAGCTAACAGTGGACCCAGAGGCGAGCCCATCGCCACTCCATCTCTCTGTCGGTAGATCGTATTGCGGAACAAAAACTGAACGTTACTTGTACAGAGCACCAACAGTTCTCTTAGTTTATCCATTGGGATGCCCACGTGTTTGTTGTTACGCTCGATGTAATCGCATAAGTAGTCAATTGTCTCTTTTAGAGGCACGTCCGTAAATAGTGAGGCAACATCGAGTGAGAACATTCTTTGGTTGTTTAAGTTCGGGTCTTGGATTGCGTCCATCAAGTGAAACGTATCCCGGAGGCTGTGTTTTGCCAGTTCCAACCTGGTGGGTTCGAGCAGACCGGCAAGCCATTTAGCCAGAGGATGATAAGGCGAGTTGCACATAACTAGAATCGGCCTTAAAGACACGCCTACTTTGTGCACTTTGAGCAGACCGTATAACCTGGGGATTATTGTTCCAGTGGGACGCATGCGCTCGAAAGTGGCCGGGTCAATTATCCCCTTCTGTTTCATTACACGCAACGTTCTAGATTATATTTGCCTTACAATTCTTTTCATTTAATTAGCTATTTTATCGCGCCGTATCGGTACAGAACTTCCCGAAGATGAGACGTCCAGCGTCGATACGCTATCATCGGTTCAGACGCATCCCGATGTGAGTTTTTATGATGTACTTTTTCGCACACATTACTGGTAATAAGTGATGTCTCACATTACTGGAAGAACCCATTCACCTGACATAATTTATCGAAGATATCCATCTATCAGCATTTTATAATTGTGAAATCACTAAATGAACCATGGATAATGGTTCGTCACCATACCGACTCGTTCGGCAAAATCCTACCGCCCTAAGGCGGGATAGGCGGGCCTATTCGAACCACTCAGCATTTCCTCTGATTTCATGTCAACATTTGTTTGAAATACTTAACTAGCTACTAACAAATAATGAGTAGCTCTTTCATATATCGGCCACATGACTTCACGTAGCCGCCCGAAGTTTCCCGTGCGTTTGTGGTGCGTCAGCCGAATGACGCAAATTAAGAAGTGGATGCCTTGTTAGTCTACCCTGGAGGCCATGTTCGGACTTCAGTCCTAACCTAAAACTCCTACTGCCTGCAACTACAAAAGCGAACGTCTATTACACTTTTACTTCTAAGCCCTTGTTCGAATTCGGATAAAAATGGTTTTTCTGGGGTTTTTAAATAAACGATACTTGCTTTGACCATTAGTAGCGCGGTGATTTTGGTGGTAACTCCACCTTACTTACTATGTAGCCTTTGTGAGCTATCTGATCGGGTCGCTGGCTCAAAACCATGCTCTGCTACCACTGTGCGATCAGGGAAAACGCTTGAGGTGTTTGGATATGTAACGACATACGTAACCATTGAACTTATTTGCTTATGCAATGTCCTACTGTTTTTCATTCCATTTATTCACCAACGTCATTGTTTTTTGTTCGTGGAAGTCATCGATTGTGCACTGATTTTTGGACTGCATCTTGGCGTCTGTATATTTGTTGTAAGTACTCGTAGTTGCTTGCCCCCTGTAATCTCAAACCGCAATGATTATTTGAGCATCGCCTTACTGATTGATGTTACTGCGTAGTCGTCCTATCGGGTGAACTAACGCCGTTGTGCTGAAGCTGAGATATTGCTGTGGCTCCCAGATCTAGGCAAGAGAGTGCTTCAAAACTCCGGGTTGAAACGTGCGACTTAGCAGGTTAGATCACAGAGCAGCAGTTGAACGAACTCATTTAAATCCCATCTTCCATGAGTAAATGCTTCATCTTTATTTCTATCCGTGGCCCGGAGGACCACGATACGGTTTTTGTATTACCTATGTTCTCCTGTTCACCCGACTTCATTTTGATATCGTCAGGCTTGACTCAGTGAGGCATCAGTCTATCCAGGTCGTCGTCGCTCCGCATCAAATTCCGACGCCCGTTCATAATAGCGGTTCATTAAATGCTGCTTATCGAATTTTATCGACGTAGCAGTACTCAGCACACATTTTAAGCGGAATATCATTTAATGATGATTGTATTTGCACTGTTTACCATAGTTAGCAGCTAATCCGGATAACATTTTCGCTGTTCGTGACTTAGGTCAACAACTACCTGCTAACCAAAACTTAACAGAATTTGTAATCGTTCAGACTAATCATTCCTTTAGTGTGTCCTATATATACTCAACACGTGAAAGCCACAAGGAGAAAGCAAACGTACTACAATATGAGAAGAAAAAACGCGTTGTGTAATCTGAAGGAGGAGAAAAATGTGATGGGGTAGAAAGGAGAAAAGCACAATGGTGCACAGAGATCATCAACACGAGCTCCATTGGCTTCTGTTTTCCGCCAAATCGGCGTGCTTAATCGATAGTTTTTATTGTTCTTCGGACCCTAGCCAAGAAGCCGTCAGCGCCCTAACGAACCAGGCCCCAGAATGAGCACCGTCATATCCTCGAACGCAAACCATACGCTGGCCACCAGGCTGCTTTTCTCAGTCTAACCTACCACTCGCAAAGGAGAGACGATATGGCAGACGGCGGGTTAGCATTTGTAAGATGTAGTCAAGCCAACAAAGCCTATGAGATGAGGTAATTATGGTAATGAGTCGACAGAGTCTATCCGTTCCGAAGACAGGTTGGTGAAATTCGTCATTGCTGACACTGTGTTCCTATCACACGCCACTTCGGGTGCACCGGTCATCGGAAGCGAATACTCTGTAAGCATCCCGCGCGCGAACGTACCAAACTTCGGAGGCGCACAATAGGACTGCCCTTTCGGTGGCACTGTATGCTCGGTCTTTCTCAGGATGACTGAGGTCATGCGGACATCGTCGATGGTGTAGGTTGGTAAATCCCATTCGAGTCTTAGTCCCACGATTCGTGATCTCATCCGACATTCCGTGGGCGCTGGATACAGCTTCCAAGCTACATGAACTTCTCGATTACTTCCAACGGCTCACCGCCAAGGTTGAGAGTCGGCTCAGAGTCCTTTCAATCTCGTAACAACACCTTGCATTCAGTAGGTGCAAAGACCATACCAAACTGACGAGCGGAAGCTTCTACTCTGTCTGAGATGTTTTAGGCTTTCTATGAGCTCTCACAGGTTAGGGCGATTTCGTCTACATATCTCATGTGTGGAAGTCGAGTGCCTAGAACAAATCCACATCGGCATATTCGTAACTGACTGTGTTGTTCAATTGAAGACGTCTTGCACGCAAACTAACGTGTTATATTCCGTCATCATAGTCAGCTTTCTCACAGGGATGTTATGTTCAAACTCTGTTGTCTTTCTTTACTCTTCATTTCGTCATTTTTTATCTGCCATATCTTTTAATATTAGCGCTTCCGTAATTTCCTTGAATGCTTTTGTATCTGACGTCGCTTTCTAAACCGTTTTCCCTTGCCGCTAAACTGCAACAAACTTCCCAATGATAAACTGCTCTGGGGCCCCTACTATTCTGCGTATTTGAAGGTGATAGGCAGCTGTATGCTTTCTTGTACTTTTCTCAGCTGTCAGTAACAAATATTGGAGAATCGCTTGCTTTCAGCTCTTCGATTACAACGTCTTGTACGATCGTCAAATAACTGGAACGGCCAGCTTAGTCTCATTGAACACACCTCCCTGTCACGGATCCCGGGCCGACGGAGTAGCTGCGAAATTTATGGGCTTCGCTTTGCCATTAATCAGTAGTATCACCACATCTGGCAACCGTAGTTTTCGTAACTTGCCTCCGTCTCAACGAAACCGGATCTTTACTCAGCATGACGCCCTGCACGTCGGGATGGCCTATTGAGCTAACCTAGATGCTTTTATGCTCAAATCGATAGAGTCACTTTTGTTACGCATAGACTTAGGTGGTTAATTCATGTATTAAGGATGCCAGTTGATTGTCTTCCATACCGAACGGTTTCTGCCGACGCCACGGCGTGAGGTGTTTGGTAATCAACTGGTGGCTCAGCGTGGTCACGATACAAAGGGTTAGTCGCTGAAGATCGGATTCGCCTTCCGGGCTGCAGCCCTCGCAGCTTCTTGGTTGAGTATCTGGAGACTTCAAGTGAGATTGCGGCCACTCGGGCCTATGGACGTGTTTGCTGTCGATGTTCGATCGAGTTATCCGTGGGGTGGATGCATTTAATGATGCAGAGCAGTAAAATTCGCAAGAAAGCTGCCGTACAATGACACCTCATTGGTCGGTTGTTTGTTTTTAAGGTATCTTGCGTTTGGTTGTTTGATTTTAGACGTATCTTCATGAATTAGACCTCCCCTCTCCTTTATTATTTATTGTTTGTGGCGTGCTTTTTCATCATAGTTGTATGGAGTTAACATCAGCGGAAACCGGGGATGTTTTGCTTGCTGGGATGCTGCTATTGTTGTTGATGATGGTTGTAAAATACCTAGATATATTCCTTGACACTGCAACCCTGTGACACATGTTGACCATTCTACCTATCTGAGTGAGGGTAAGTAAACCTACGGACAGCTCTATCCTTATAGCATACGCACCTTCAGCGATCATCTCCATTCGTCTCCCGATGTGGCCGCTTCACGAATTGACTCGTCCTTTTTCAAAGGATGTACATCCATACTACTACTTGGTGTTGCTCGGCTTTACCCCTGTGCCCGTGCCACTAAGCACATTATATATAGAGGTTGCGGAAAACTAGACGAAACGACTTTATATTTTCCACTTGTAATGGTTTTGTTTGTGATTAAACGGCCAACAGGCGAATAAACAGCTATAAGAAGATTCGTTGCAGGTTAGCGGTGGTTAACAGTGGATTTGATTGATACAAGTTGAGCATCACACCATTGGTAATCAACTTGTTTCAACTAGCATTCAAAATGTCGCCCAACCAATTTAGTGATTTCCGTGATCTCAACCTTAAAAGAAGTCAATCGTAGGATCATCGGTGGAGGTTAACTGGATACTTATTGTGTTTCTTCCCGAGGCGATCAAGTAATCAGTGCATTACTAGCAATTGAGTGCGACTGAACGTTTGCATATGATGTTTCAGTCATGCCTAATGTGAGGTCATTTGCGCAGTGGTCAACACGGCTGCCTCATGTAAACATGGTCGGACTTCTAGTCCAGGCCGTGGCAAGGATTTACACTGCACTGACAAGACCGAAACCCAAGTATACTGTCTCTTCTCGAAAGGAACTGATTGGAAAGTCTGTAGGAATACAACATTTGCGATCAATTGTTAGGAACATGCAACGATCCTAATAGTCCGCTCGACGGTGTAAGAACAGTTTTAGATTATATAAAAGGTTATCGTTTGGTATGTAGTAGATAGTCTTCGATGCTGCCCACTCAATTACGGCTTAACAAGTCCAGCTGCAGGACACCATGGCTTAGATCTCATGTGCGATTGCCCGATGGGAAAGACAATCCTTACAGTTGTGTTCGTTAGTTGTTTGACAACACTTTTGACATGAGATGAGGTCTATCATTCACAGCTCAAGTAAGTGCCGAGCTTGGTTTCCTCATAACTTCTGCGCAATCTTTTCTATCCTAATCCTTTCATGAGTACGGTTTTACTTGCGCTATACTGACCCATTAATAAGTGATGTTCATTTCTCCCACACAACTTTGTATAGCACAGTTCACTGGAACGAAGTGCCATATAGTCGCAAAAACACAGATGACATTTAAGAATGTTTTCATTCTATGAATACGTTCACATAAATGCGTAAGATTTGTGAATCGTGCACTTATAGCTCATTCCTCTAAAGTAGATTCCTAAAACTGCTTTATGCAACTTCAGATTCCCAGCGTAACTAGACATTTTCTTGACAAACCTAAGTCATAGAAGGTGACTAACAATTATTTGTCTTCGTAAAAGTTTGCATCTGTGTGTATAGAGGACACTTATTGAGAAGTAAGAACTGATTAATCACTGATGTTAAATCAAAGCATTGAACTACTCGATGCATAACAGCCACAGCGGAAGTGATAACGATTTGGTCACATAGTTCAGTCCTGTCGGCGATGGAATTCCGTAGGCAGCCTCCGATCCCACTGGCCATGCTCGGTGCATTTTTTCTATCACACAGAGGGAGTGTGAAGGTGTGATTGATGCAGCCACGGTCAAGGTTAAACCGAGCTCACTCCACACGGATATGTTCTTCACGCGTTTCGCTTTGTCTACGAATTATAACGACTGCAGGCAACTTTGACGCAATAGGAACCAAGCTTATCCCTCCGTGATTTGTACAAGAATTGCCTGAACCCTTCTTGAAAATGGAGAGGACGTTGACCCAACCGCAATCATTTGAAACGACTTCACTGATCCAAAGTTTTTGAAGTTGGATTTCCATCTGTAAAAATAGTAGGAGAGACTTCATCTGGGCTGGGTGACTTGTGACGTTTCAGAAACTTCATCTCGTGAGAGACTTTTGTTTCCGAGAGCAGAGGAACGTGGACAGATCGATGAGTATAGAGACCCAGCGGTTGACGTGTGAACGAGCATTGGTATCACACGAGGCAGTACTGCACTTATGCACTGCATTTCCTTTGTGTGCCCAGTGTGCTTCAGTTTCATCTGGTAAGTAGGAACGTAGACTAGAAGCAAGTGCACACCAGTGAGCATAAAGTGCCTGTGTCCATGCTAGTTCAAGTAAGTCAATTTGTGGTTGACGACAAAATGGCCACTGACCAAAGTACAGATCGAACTTGGCGTGTGCCAGTGAGTGATCGAAATGTACAGAGATGCTCCAGATTGATTTACAGCCTTGAAGGCAACCACGTCACCGATAGCTGACGACTGTGTGGTCACTCTCCGTCCACGATTGACTCGGCGACGAAGGTCCACAGGTGACGCATTGAAGTCTGGAATGTCGGAACTTAGTACCCGCCAGAAGCAGACCGTTATTGGCACAGAGCTGCAACAAACGTT
This sequence comes from Paragonimus westermani, assembly GCA_008508345.1. Taxonomy (NCBI): domain Eukaryota; kingdom Metazoa; phylum Platyhelminthes; class Trematoda; order Plagiorchiida; family Troglotrematidae; genus Paragonimus; species Paragonimus westermani. The sequence continues at coordinate 7,855 of QNGE01000615.1, forward strand.
GACCGTTGTGTGTCCGACGTGTACCGCAAGAGTACGGTCTACCTAAGTCCCATTCGTCAACGTTCATCATGTCTTCCTGAGCGTTGGAATTTCCAGTCACTAATGTAGTGTCCGTGCGCCGCACGGCGTGAGCTAGTGATAGAAGTGATCTTTTATTGAGTCTGGACTACGGTTTTGGGGGTGCATGCCGCAAAAGCTAGCAGGCAGTTGACAAATGGATTGAGAATAACACAACGTTACGAGTAGGTTGTAATACTCTACTCTAACTAACCTCAACAAGCAGGCGGTGTTTGTATTGGGTGTTTCTGGATGCTCTAACCGTACCTTCGAGTCTGGCAACGCAAAGGTGTCTGATGAGGGGTATCCACTCACGCGGCGCCTTCTCTGCGTATGCACTTGAGGCAATTCCAACACGACCAATTCCAACCGACATCGATGGCTACGGACTCTGATGCATGTGCAACAGCTACCTGTTGACCTGTTTGCATAAGTGTCCGAACATTAAAGGCAAACTCAGCTAGTGTTCCAAAGGCGAGTAAGTATTTGTGTTCGCCAGGCAGAGATATCACCTTAACATTCGGCATGCCATCGTAGCCGTCGTCTCGCTCTCTCACGCTACGCTGTCATTCTGCCTGTTACTTCCACCGCGAGCACCAAATGAAGTAAATCTCTGGTGTGTATGTGAAATGGGATTGGGAGGTCACCACGTTAGGAGTTGGTTACTAAAAGAGGAGGGGACAAGACAAATTGCTTTGGTGCGACAAAATTCAACACGGACGATACCTCAGCCAGAAAATTATGACGGAAGCGCAAGGCGGAATTTTTAATCCGTATGCGTTCATATGTTCAAAGTTGTAGGGGCAGGGTGCGTCTGAATTGCTCAGACCGAAGAAGGGAGTTGGCTCGAGGGGACCTATCTGGAACTTTTGGTTCAAAAAACCCCGGCTCATGAGTCAGCGGGACGAAGCACCGGGTTTACAGTCTGTTGGGAGCCGATGATCAGTAGTGGCTCGGTCCATGTGCCCTGAATGTCCAATGCACCTTGCTTGTAGTTGCGACAGAAACAGCTCAGCAGTTCGAAGATTCATCATAGAACGCGGATCTGATGTAGTGTCCAGCCAGGGGGTCCAAGTTCAACAGGGGTGCTGACATGTGTGCCTCCTGTTTTCGGAACCGGTGACCAAATTGGTTCATAGTCCTTCGAATGGCGTCTAGCCGCCAAAGATACCCGATACACCTTAAATACCCGTTGGGGCCGCTTATCACTAAGGTGATTCGTACGCTTTCATCGGAAGTTGTCCATGGTTGACAGACTGGTGATGTCAGTACGCCTGCGGACAGCAGGCCAGACGGACGACCTCTTGTCCAGGAGCCCATGTGTTCTCGTTGGGGGCACCTGAAACCCCTTTATGGCGGAATAAGGTACGCCATGTCGTAGCATCGAGTGGCGTTGAGCTATCCCACCCATTTATTAGGCTAGTAAGCTCAGGCGTAGCCTAATCACCGATCGTGAGGCTTGGCTAACGAAGGAAGCTGAGGAAATAGAAACCGCTCCTGCTTAAAGTAACATCAGTGGAGTCTTCTGGCCTATCCGCGCTGCTGGTCTAGAAATTCCGTCTGTCGATGGAGCTATCAGCGAGGTAGACGACACATTCATCTGTAATAAGTCCGGAAAGTTGAAGCGCTCGGCTGCGCACTGAGGGTCAGTTTAGCTGGTCTCTTTCTGCTGTGTTTCGGCCACAAACTTTCAATGTGATAACTTGATCGGTAGGTTCAGAACCGCCCACCAAAACTGAGATCCTCACTTGTATTTTCGCTCTCAAGCGTAATGGAGCTGCTGGCTCGGATGACCCTGCTGGCACTTTTCATTTAAAGTAGCAAAGTGTTGGTAGAGGCCTTGAGTCAGCTGTGTCATCTCTTGTGGACGACGGAAAACAATGTTTTCTGCTAGGTCACTCGATAATAGGTCTCATATTCAGAAAAGGTGTCCGGGGCTCTTGCGAAAACCGTGAGGGAATTAGCTTGACGCTAGCAATTACTAGGATTCTGACGTCCATTGTACTTCGGCGACTCACTGCACCTCGGGAGACAGACATAAGGGAATAACAGTAAGAGTTTCGTCCGGGGCAAGGATGTGTTAACCAAATTGTCATTCTTCAAATTCTAGACCAACATCATTCCTGCCGCCGGCCAGCAACTGCCATTCTTCTCGATTCGGGAATTGTGTTCGGTGGGGGTGATCTACACTCTTATAGTCGTTTAAACGCAAAGGTTTACCGGACAAGTAGGTGAATATTCTTTCGGTGCTTCATTTCCATATTTCAACTCAGGTTAGGGCTTACGATAAACTATCTGTCAGCTTCAGCACCAAGAACGGCTTACGTCGAGGACGTCCACTTCCACCATTTTTGTTTAACTTTGTCGTAGGCAAAATAATGTAGGATTGTCTCCAGCACTCACAATAGGCCGGTGTAAATCTTCGAACTGTTAGGTACTTCGTATGATACTGACGATACAATATCGTGAATATGCCCAGTCTAGTCATGGGAAAAAACGCTTGTTTTCAGTGCTTCATCATCAGGCTAAATATGACACAAAAATAAAGTAAAATAAATACAACCACTGACCTGCTTCCCCCAGCGAACCCATATGAATGTGTTGTATTTAGCCTAATGATAAAGCACTGACGGCAAAATATTGTCATTTGACAGCTATCAAAGAGCGTAAACAATGCTGAACGTCATCGCACACTCCCGTAAGTACTTTGTAACGCGTTTTACAGCATTAGAATGCAAAGTGCTTCTGTAACACTGATGTGGTTACGTAAACTTAATGTTGAACAGTGGAGTTATGGAAGTTGTTGACCGACTTTGTATACTTGGGAAGCTGCTTCAGGAGCGATAGTGATGTGGGGAATGAAATAGAAGAGCGTGTGTCTAAGATTAAAGCGGTATTCACCAATCTGGGACACCTCCGGTGACAGAGAGGTCTCTGTGGCTTAGTGACGGCTGTATTAATTTACGACTGTGAAACTTGGCCGTCTTCCGGCATTTGACTATCGACGTGTACGTTCGAGTGGTCTCAACGAGTATGCAACGAGGAGGCTAGGAAGCAGGTATTTGGTGGTGATTGTCAATCGAGTTCTTTTGTTCAGTCCTTAGATAGGTAGGCCATTTACCGAGAATACCAACTGGTCGTTTTTCATACCGAGCACTGTTTGTCGATACTGCGGCTGACCAGCTTAAGATGTAAGTTGGACCGATGGTTACCCGGCCTAGAAAAATGAGGTTGCACACAAGGAGGTCGGCCGCTGTAGGTCGAGTTCGATCTTAGGACCTCGTGACTCGCAAGGTCGGTAGTTGTAGACGTTAGGTGAGATGGTGGCCAATCGGGCACAGTAGCGTGAATTTTGTCATCGTTTGGCCGAGTTGTCTATGAAGTGAATGCACTTAATGACGCAAGGTTGCAAAACTTCTAAAGAAGCTGTCTTGCTGATAATGCCGGTTGTTTGTTTTGAAGGTGTGGGAACCTCGGCGTTCCTTGTTTAAGTATGGATATAATGATTTTCGGTAGTTCATTCCCCTTTCTTAGCTTCCGTTGGCCAGGACTTACTTTTTTAATCACAGTTCTGTTACAGTTTCTCACCAGCGAAAAACACTGATGTACTTCTCTCGTTACTGATGTTGACGATACTTGTCCATACCTCTACATTCTACTTGTCTTACCCCGGAACAAGTTTCGAGTACAAATAAGTGTTTTTCAGACGTTCTGCACACTCCTTTTTGTTTGCATCCGTCCCTTCATTTTATATTCTTAATTCTGCTATCTCGCGTATTTTAGGTGCATTACCACGAGGAAGTACTGCGTCCAGCGGGAGCTTCACGTCGTTTACGTCGCAAGCCAGTGACTCCGGACACTTCGGAACATGTGGATGAGAACGAGGACGTTCCCTACGGCGACCAACCCTCGAATACCCAGGCCATTCAACTTTCTCCATTGAGTCCGACAAGTTCAGCGGTAGTGAGTGACACTGAAGCACTGTTGTCGCCTCACGTACCGCAAAGTCTAGCCTCCAGCCCTGGTCTGAGTGGTGTTGAACTCCTTCAGTCATCCACTGCTAGAAGAATTCATTCTAAAGGGTCTCGCAGACATCCAATAAGAACTGAGATGGCAGCCGTACAGCGTGTTCAGACGACAGATTTCGAACCCCGTGAGTATTCTTCCATGAATATATTTGCCTTTGAGAATATGCACCATAAAACTGTAGTGCAACACAGCTCGCTTTTTAAGTGCCATCCGTGTGAATTTGGAATTTTCGAGGCGCTGTTTCCAACCCGCGTCATTATTTCATGGTTCGATCGTGGTCGTTTTTGACTTCTGAAAACACGGCACCGCAACATACATTTGAGTATTTCTGTGAACTACTTCTTTTAATTCACTGATTAGACATCACTGCTGCGTTAACTTATACGCGTCACTTATGCTCAGTTGAGACCTGAGATTATAGTAGTTGAACTTTCAACATGATCTTGGTTAAAACATTAAGTGTTCTCCAGCTGTTATTTCACCGTTCTGAACTTACTCAGCTTTTTACCAGTCTAGTGTGACACAGTTCTTCCCTCATGGGTTTCTCATTCTAAGTGGATCTATACATCTTGCGCAACTTTAAATTTGTTGCCATATTCTGTCACATTTTCGTGGCTTACGAGTTCTGACCAGAAATTACCTGATTCTCTCCGTAGAACCAAAGCACAAAGTGACTTAATGCCAACCTCTACCAAGTTCACAATTGTGTTTCTTGTCCCCTTCCCAAGTTTGAACAACCTAATAGCCCACATGTATTCGAACAAGCCGTATTGTTACAACCGCCGGTGTACTGTACACACCAAATGCATATGTTAACCTTTTAGCTGAAACGTAGGTTTGGTTTCGGAGATTATCTTTTGTTGTCACCCTTACAGTTTATGCATGTCGTTTAAACGTACACGGCTGTTTTTCTCACCGGTATAATGCTTCTTGCTGCATTCCGAGTGTACCGTACTAATCAATCAATAGATGTCCTGGTTGTGTTACCGCGACTCTCTAGCTCACTCCTTTCGGCTTAGTTCTTACTTCCCTGAATTCTACTATGTCAGCATGAACCCTTTTTATTAATGCAAATAACGCCTCATGGAATTGCAGACTTCCCTCTCTCGCATCTATAAAAATCCCGTCGGACGCCACGAATTAAAGAATTTTATTTTCAGTTCTAATCTGGTGTTTAGCGGTAGTGATTTTCTGTCCGAGGTATACAAATGTGAACTCTCAATCACTCATGTCACACGCGCACTCACTTTGGCATGCGCTAACCAATCCAGTTGTTCAGTGGTTCATCAGTCCAATGTAACGTTCACAGCAACTGCATGTGAAGTGCATATGAGATGTAATGAGGCGTCCTTCCTGGTGGACGTTAGAGTTGGTTTCTTACATTGGTACACACAATTAGGCCACTTATTCTGTCATGTTTTCATTAATACCACTGCTCAATTGCACCTGGTTATTTTCCAGATGGGCTGTGTTCATTTATGCCGTCGAGAATCCACTGGCCGTCTTATTCTGTTGAGCGTGTTCTATTTCACACGTCTTTTCCTAGCCCTGAGTCCGCTGGCATCAGATGGTGGTGGTAATCTGGAGGAATTCTCGAGCTCCCCTACTTCAGCTCTCGTACTCGCTCGTCGTTGGCGTCGGGCCCTGTTGTCCGCCCTGTCCACCATCTGCAGTCATCGACACGCTTATGTATTCATGCAACCGGTCACAGAAGACATCGCACCGGGTTACGGTTCCGTTGTGTACGAACCGGTTGATTTGACTTCCGTTCGTCGTCGGCTGGAGGCGGCCCTGAGCAACCTGAGCACCTCTCAACCAGCTCCTCCGAATCCGGCACAAATTTTGATTGATGCTGCTGTCCGGTTTATCCGCGATCTGATGCTCATGTTTGTCAACGCACGGATGTACAATAGTCAAACACACGAAGTTCATGAAATGTCTGGTGATATGTTTAATGACAGCATGATTGGAGTGAGTTTTTTTTATGCCGTTTTTTTGCATGATCGCTCTCTTGTTAGTACATCTCATACTGGCGTTTGGAGCGCGAATCTAGTGACTTTTTTTCTGTAGGTTATTCATCTATTCATTCATTAACAGCGGCTAACCCAATGTTTAAACTGTAGGTTATTAAGCTAAAACTTCTCGTTTTCTACCTTCTCAATAGAAAATTTTTGTTGCCACTCCGCGTGCATTATTGACCAGAGTGCACCACACATTCTTTTCTTGTGTTCCTAAACAGCTTCAACCCCTCTGGTCAGTTCTGGTGGAGCACATCCCCGGATTTCCTGCACTGCCGGAACCAACCAAGCCGCTCAGTCAAAGCACTTCGGTACGTGCTAGTCTTCGGCCAGCTGCTGGCGCCGTGAAATCAACCACCGAGTCGGTGTCTTCTCCGATAGCGACACCTGTTACCACAAAATCGGCTGATGTGGTCACGCCGAAAACTCCTGTGACAGTGACACGACGGTCAAAACGATCCCATTTAGAGGTAACGTGATTTTGTTGCACACCCAACTTCGAACTGTTGATTTTCTTGCTGAGTATGTATTGGCCTGTTTCACATAATCTGTTTCCTCTTATAGACATCGTCACCAGTCCATTCTCCACCTCGTAAACGGCACCAGTCGTCTAGCAGCGAAGTCTGTGCTAATGTGACAGCAAAACCCAAATGATAAACATCTTCTTGTGCATAATCTCTTTTGTCTGGAATCCTATTTAATAAACGTTTTTTCCAACTCTTGAGGCTCTCTTTATTGCAAAACGTTTCACGGAACGGTCTTTGCTATCAAGTCTACTTGTTTGTATCATCATTGCGCACTACGCCTTCGCCGTTTCAGATAACACCTCCTCATGACGTTGCGACTGAAAGCGTCAACATCAGTGGATATTACAAAAGATGAACGTGATGGCAAGGTGAGTGTGTGCACGTCTGGATTTTGTTGTCATCTATGTGTTTCACGACAGAACTGCTGATTGCAATGTCAGTTGAAAATGGTGCAACCAATCTATTACAGTTCTTGTGCTGTTGCTTATTGTGTTTCGTATCTGATGTGGAGGGGTCACATAATGTACCACCCACCTGTTTCTGCGTATTCAATTTGAGTCTTCAGAGTACAGTTGAATAGCGCACTCTGTGAATGCTGCAATAAGATTATGTTTTTTAATTCGACAGAATCTTTTACGATTGATTCTCATGTTAGAATGTCGTCGGATGAAACATAATACCAACTGCAACTTATTCTCGTCCTTATCGCCCATCCTTAAATTGTCACACATAACGTAAGCTCAGTCTCTTTTTGTCAGCATGTCCCTAAACCAGACTGTCGGTGTTATTAGCAAAATAATCGATAAGGACCAGATCCATTTCAGAATTTTTCCTCAAATAAGTTAGAGCGAAAGCCGCCGTTGCTTACTCTGTACCTGAAATTATACTCTGCTGAGAGAGAGTCTATAGTCAGATTTGTGTTGTCACGATAGGCAACCCACCGGGATTTGTATGGGTTGCCATATTTGACTCACATCTGGAGCAGTAGCTACAGCCTCGGATTACAACATGTGTGGATGATGTTTTAGTGAAAGGAACTAAAGGTGAAGGCAACTGGCAATGCGCGTCACACTTCAATCAGCAACTCTTTAGCGCAACCCTCAATTTCAAACCTGAGCAGAACAAGTACATCGCATCCCTTGATTTAAATCCTTTGCGTACATTCATTCATACTACCCATTACTAGCCCGAAAAGTTTTTTTTCCACGTCACGTCTTTACCAACGTTCAAGCGTTCTGATGCGGAAATCTTCCTATCCGTCTCGTGAAAGACTCAAACAACGTTTTATTTCATTGCTTGGTTTTGTTTTCCATTGGTTTTTAGACCAACGGCACTTTTTGGTTATAGACGCAAACATTCCTATGCACATGAATGGCTGAAAAATATGGCATGCAAATTATGTTGCGTTCGCAAATTTCTAAAATAAAACTATGGTAAACGCAGATCCGTATTTGCCAAAATGGACACCGCCATATCACTTCTATCCTATAAAATTCAGTTGTGCGTTCGTTTATTCCGCGCCAATCAACTGACTCACTCCAGGACCGCTTCGACCGTTGGAGCGATTGGACAAATGTCATATTTCCCCACCACAACCGGTTGCAACGATCTTGGCAATGGCAAAAGTTAGGTTTTGAATTAATTCCAGCCTCCACGGACATGAGAGTGTAAATCGTAGTTGTTACCAAGCCGCGTTCGTAATGTTCTCTCTTTTGAGATTTTATGAATCCAGTAGCCTAGTAAGACTTTATCAGAATTTTTTCTTTGCTAAACGTTTTATTCCGTCAGGTGCTTACGATTTTTGTTATACATACCGTCTGTTCTATGTAAATTCAGTCTACGACCTACATCAACTTGAAAGAATACAGTAGGTCAGTGAAAAGCAAAATGAAGGAACCCCTTTTTTCCAGTACATAATCGCTACCGTGGGCGTTTGAGCTAAACAGACCGAGTGGGTGTAATTGCAAGTGAAGAGTTGATTGGAGTTTGTTTGGGAGACCACACGGGCAGACACGCTACTCTGTGGGACAAATGGTGTGAACAGTACTCGGTCCGCTCATTTCGTATTGCCGAGTACGACTAACATTGAAGCTTATTTCACTGTATGCGAGCAAACTATCCAAACCGGTAAAACCGTCAAAAGTTGTCTCTGATGTGTTTAGTCCGCCATCCATTTAAGCAAGCAGTTTTCGTTCCCATAGTNGAGGTATTCGGCCGAGCGTTCGAAAACTCGCACCCCCGACCTGGCAATCCACCACAATAGGTTATTGGGTACTTTAGACCAAAGGAATGTGTTACTCTCCTCCGATTACATTACTCGTTTATCACTTTCTAGTGTCAGCATAAAGTGACGAGTCAAATCCACCGCATGACTATTTTTTTGTCTGTTACCATGTACACCGTGGATTCCTTCAAGTGACATTATGTCTGCCCCTGCCTAAATTAGTGTTTCATTGATTATCTTTTTGTATATATACTAATGACTACCGTTGCAAGAGGTGATATTGCTGGCAACGCTATTTTTGAAGGCTAGCGTCTGCAAGGTGCTTGTACGGCGTTTCGTAATGTGTGTTCTGACAGGAATAGACCGCTCAACCACGTTTATCACCTAATAGTTAGCTACTTAATGGAGAGTAGCACAATTGGATGGAAGAAATGTCGAGTAGGAGATTCAGTCGCAACGGGTTCCGAAAAAGTTCGGTTTTGCTGTCTAGCTCGAGACATCTGACGAATGATTTACTCAGAGTACTGCATTGTTTCACAACAGTCATCATTCTTGGAAATGCCAAAACGGGTGATGCTTTCTATATCGTCCACAACCATTACAGTTGCCTGTTACGCTCAATGAAGGTCACCATTTACAGTTTTGTTCTTCGAAAGACATCGAATGAATGCACTTTTATCTGGACGGATTTATGCAGCATACATTTACTTCTGACTGGTTCACAGAAGATCCCAAAAATAACTTGAAATAGTCCTGTCAGTCCAACTCAAGGATCAACGTTTGGCTTATGTTCCAAAGAACCAGATACAGAGCCCGGTGTCTTTGGAGCGTTCGCTAAGTTAGTGCTCTTTCAAACCCTTGTGGCTGGGTGTATTTACACGTTATACCTCAAGATTTCAGCATCTCCACCTTGATTGGATGGCACACTGACCTCTAAACTAATTGAGCCAAATGGTTCAGTGGAATGGTTTCCATGATCCTCGGGTTTCATACCTGTGAACTTCTCGTGGGGGTGTCCAAGCCAAACGGTTTACCAAATTCAGTTATCAATGGCCTGTACGGAGACTTATGAAAATGTGTTACATGCCGGTTGTTTCTCAAACAGTAAGATAAGATACCTGGGAACCTGTAGTAAACGAATATCCAGAAAGTTTGCAAATTGCTTGTTCTCGGCGATGGTGTTTTCTCCTCAGATTTGTTACAATTGAAGATGCGTGTTGTCATCGTAGACGTTTGACCGATAAATGGACGGGTTAGCAAAATTCATTTGTTTTTTCCGGGCTGGTAATGGTACATACTAAATATTTCCAGCTGGAATGATTGTGCACATCTAGATGTTTGTGAAATTTGTCAGCTCGTTCAAGAAACCTCTATCCCCAGTCTGTTGTAATCGCAGCCTATCTAGATCCATTCGAAACTGATTACATTTGAATAACGATCCACATCGTTATGAACGAATGGTAAAACAGTCATGGGTGCCACAGTTCCGTAACAATTAATCCTGGTGACACTTTCCTCATGGACACTTCATACCTCCGACCTTTCTACGCGGTTAGGCAAACTTAATTGATGGTTGTGCCCGGGAATGAAAGATGAGTGAAATAAATATTCTACACTAGATGCATACCGTGGAGCGGCGAGCTTGCTCGTGATTCCTTTCGAGGTCAAATTTACTCTCGCATTCGCAACCTTTCGGTTTGCCTAGCCCATACAGTCGTGCTATGCACTGAAACAGGTTCCGTTGTTCAGCTCTTTTTTTCTATAGGTCGGATCCATTTATTGGAACGCTCATCGAAAACAAACCATTTACATTTTCTTGAGCTAAGTGATGTAAAGTGAGTCCAGAAAATCAGGTTTGATCGGTTGATACGAGATGTATATGTATACACCAACAATGCTAGATGGGCCAGTCACTGCTAGGTTGCGACTGTTCACAACCGTTGCTGATGTACGCCGTAGATTCGGACAGCTTGTATGACGATGGTTCGGTTGCAATAAACCACTGTCACTGACGATTCATGTGGAGTGGCCTCATCATACGGTTGTCGTGGGTCGTTTGATGAGGTTGATGTAAATTTTAATCATTTACTTCGTAGAGCTCCAACATAATGCCAAATAAACAGCCAGACGTTTCCTTTGCTAGCATGCCGATCATTAACCACTGGTGTCATCATTGAGTGAAAGACTGATTATTTAGCTAACACAATGAGCGCAATAAATATTCCGGAAAGAAATGGAAAACCACCGACGAGTGTGAAGGATGTCATCGTTTATGGAATCTAGCAATGTGAAACCCTGAAAGGAGGGTTCTAAATCTTATCACAGTCTTGTTGCTTTTCAAGCGACCTAGTACATAATGTTTTTAGCGAATGTAACTTCAGAACGTTAAATAACCACAGCTGCACTTTTCTATGACGACCTAGATCACCATTATCAATTTTGCAATCGTCGTCTGCACACAATGAATCATGCCTGGTGTTGATGTCATCATTTTTTCGAAAGTAATCTCATTGTCCCGTTGAGGTTCATAAACGAGCCTAAGTCCGTTTGGTTCTAACGTCATATACATATATATCTGTATGCATATATCCACAAATGTTTTACTGTTCCTTGGAGTGATGCACTTGTAAGCAATGACGGAGTCACAAGAAGCCACTTCAGATTTTGACATACTGAAGTTGCAAACTCAATAAGGGTTGCTCCAGGTTATGATGAGTTAGCCTTATCAAAGATCAGATGAATTTGATCATCCAGTTTCTAGCCAGATCATAGTCTAAGGGTAGTAGTACTGGTCGAAGAGTTCATATTGTACAAATTGCCTGAGGTTAATTGACAAGTTTTCCCCACTGGTCACTGTTGTGTTTTTCACATTCGTCTTTTCTATCATTCACTCCGCTGTCCCTCGAATAGTTTCTTTCATAGAATGTTACCTTAAACTAGGACCATTTTCAACGAAATCTGATTAACGCCTATGTTTGCTCTAAATAACTGCCGTTTTTGTCAGTTTTTGTCATTCGTGTCCCCTCATCCAATTCTTTCTTCTCTTGTCTTATATACCAAGATAACTGGCTATACACCGCCTTACTACTGTTTACGTGGGTATCAAACACATTGACACATCTTTATGTTACTATTGAGTGATACGGCAAATTTGTTAGCTATAAAACGATCCATTTGTGAAACATCCGGGCTTCGGCCAGATTCAAACCGGCGACAGGAGCCACACACTCCTGCGCAGCATGCATTCTATCAGCCGGACCACGAAATCATGCTAAAAGCCTGCACATTTCATATCAGCCCCCCATTGCCGGTGTACTCAGCTTAGTTAATATATCGGATGGGTACATTTTACTGTTAATATATAGAACTATGAGAATGACCACGTTGAAGGTGGAACATGTCAACTTGATCTGGATATACTGTTAACAAGATCAAAAGAAAGAATCGATGTGGTAAATCGCCCAGAGTGGACCCATTCAATAAACTAACTGGTGTCGAAAGATGATAGCACTCAAAAAGCCATCTAAGGTGAGGTGCCGAACTAAATTGACTACCAAAACCGGACAATTGGTCTAATTTAGACACTATGTCGCAAAAGAGAGCAAGACCTATAAGTATTACTTTTCTCGTGTTTTATGGTCTATTCAAAATTGACAAAGCTAAACAACCAATTCACCTGATCCCCTATATGACTATCTCATACCGTAGTTTGACTAGACGGTCCATGTTTGAGAGAACGCTTATTATGTAACTGTTTGTTGAATGCATCGAGGTTGCATTTTAAACACGACAGCATCTAGGATGGTTTCTTACGATGTCGTCCTGATTTGCGAATGCCCGACCCGAAGGGACAGTAAACTATATATGAACGTAAAGGACGGAGAACCCAAAAGACTTTAGAGCTACCTGTAGACAGTCTTTGGGTTTTCCCACACTTCACTGTAGCTTTCCTTCCATTCTACCCTAACAGTTCCTACTGTGACCATAACGTTGGTTTCAGCCCTTTCACACAGACGCTAAATCGTTCTCACCTCTCCGCACATCTCGTCCCCCCCCCCAATGCGCGCGTGTCACATGATCAAACCGACTCCACCTGCGTTGCCTGATTTGCTGTCCGTGGGCGTGAGAGCTGGCGACATATGGCTTGATATTTTCAGTGTACGACTGACAGATAAACCTATCATTGTCGATTGTGTGATCAAAATCAATTATTTGTGATCTCACAAGTACCTTACTTTTTAAACTAGCAAAATGTTACTCTTCTATACTCGATACTACGTTAATTCCTTGTGGAGGGAATTTCGTTACCTGCTCTCTTACAAAAAATAGCTTTTGACTGTTCTACTGTTTGGAACCGTTTAATGAAATAGGCATACTTGATTAGTGTTTTCTTTTCAAAATGTCCCAATGCTCGTTACTTCGAGTCCGGTAGTGAACTCTAAGTGAGGCTGCGGTGCGTAAAATGAAAGTTGTTTTCTCAATGTTTGAATACCAGAATGTGGGCCGAAATGCATTGATGTGCAGCATGCTTCCAAGATAGGCATCCCGTAGTGTATCAGAGCTCTAGGTGGTGTTTCTAATCTGTATAACCATTAGTATCTTACTTATTTTATTACACAATGCAGTTAACTTACTATAAGTATCGGTTTCAGGTGTATCTGATTGACTTCGTTGGACCCTGTACGTATTGTTTGTCCTCCATGGAAGTTGGTAGACGCGGTATAGTGTACTGGCTCTTCAGTGCTCGGCTCTTGCTCACGTTCGACTTAATTTGTGGAGGAAAAGTTCACTTCCGTAGTGCAGTCTTCTTTTGATTGCTTGTGAGCATCTAATGTGAATGTGATTTGTTCCACTTTTGTGACTTCAGTCCGGACTAGCCGGAACCTTACTTTATGGTTCATTATATCTAAATTTAGATGTGTCACCTGACTAGAGCCCCACATGTCTGAAAACATGTTTCTATCAAGCGTGGCAGTTGAAGTTACTGACCTGCTCTGCGGATTTAGATTTAGGTTGCGCTCGTCGATCTTAGAACCATCACACTAGTTAAGGATTCCATTCTTTTGTCATATGCACACACAGGTGCGTGACGTGTGCCGAAATGCGATTTGGAGTTTGTCCTCATGCAAGCCGGGTCATGGTATCGACCAGCTATTGGATGAATCAACAGACACGTTCTGGCAGTCAGACGGGCCACAACCACATTGTGTGTACATTCAGTTTCCGCAAAAGATCACACTCACCCGACTCTGTTTATACACGGACTACAAAGCGGATGAAAGCTACACACCCAGTCGGTAAGTGCGTTCACAGACCCTGTTGTCCTGAAACTCATATACTGACTTAGCTGTGACGAGTTGTGTATGTGCATATTTTTGGTTGCTGTTTACATGGGTGCCGGGCTTGTCTGAAATCTGACTTTCCGTTCTTTCAGTCTGTGGTTTGAAGTGACCTATATGTATTCATTATACTGTCAATTCATTTGCTCTTCACACGAGTCGTTCTCATACGAACCGAATGGAAGAGGAGTTCACTGAATATGAAGGTGGGCCAGTTTGTATTGTGAATGGCAGAAGCCGATTCGATTTTCCAGCATATTCAGAAACTCCACCAGGTAACTCCAGCTAGACAATCTCAGCCAATTGAGAATGTAAAATTGTTTTTCACTTTTAACCTCTCCAGTGTTATGCTAGTTTTATATGTAAATAAACATTATGTAGTTAATGAAAGCTTCGAAACTTGGGCAGTCTGTGTTCGCTTGAATTGAACAGTACAGTTAGCCTATGTTCTCAGCTTTTCAATGGACGTACTACTCCTTTCTAGTCGACTGTCGAATCGATGCCGTATCGAAGCTATGGCTGATCTTAGGGTATCAAGTGTCGCACGTGATGCTCCCTAAACTTCCTACTGAATTATCGTTCTGAGAAGTGCCGAGCCGTAATCCAGCGTTGCACGATGAAAGTGAATCAGCACGTCTTTGTTATCGAAGAAGCTGTGTAGATAGAAAGAAGTGAACGACCCACTGACGTTCATTTGTCTTGTTTTAATATGGTTAGCAGTTTTTGGTGGGCAATCTGACGGCACGGGGTATCTAATAAATCCTAGTTCGAGATAGGGACAATAGCAGTCAAGTTTTTTGAGACCCCAAGGTGAACGCATATGCAAAGGCCAACGCATCAGACTGAGTACATCGAATCAGTGCTCATCACTGAGTGCTGCTTTTCAGTCGGGCAGAGAACCCATGGCTTTCCAATTATCAGCAGGGTACACAGTTAACATGGAATGCTGAACACCCATCCAGTTCGCAGACGGTTTGACTCGTTAGTTTTGCATATTACTGTACCATGTACGGTTAGCTAGTCGACCCATTCCTGCTGAACGCGTGGTCAACTTGGTAACCGTCAATATGTCTATTCAGTTGAGAGATAGTGTGGAATGTCGAGTCTCTTTGAGCCAGTTCGCCAATAACGAAGATGTTAGCATTCCATTTGCCCCGCGAACATGAAACATTGTATCCCGTAAAGCATGCGGACATCAACTACATACACTGTCATCTTTCAAGCTCTGCACCAGACGAGTAGTTGTTATCAGTTCCAAGGTAAACAAACTGCCCGAATCACCAGTTTATGTGCACATAGGACCAGATGACGATCGTCGATTAGTATTGCTTCAGAAAACGCGAACACTTGTTCAGATTACGGAGTAATCTGTCAAATGAATCACAATGTCATGCAATGGATAAGCCAGGTTTCTGTTCTCACGCCCTGTCGCCATCGTCTTTTGCATCGTCGCGTGCATCAAGCCCTCTGACATGGAAATTAGTCATCACTGACAGATTATCACAGCTGTGGCATTCCCATACGCATTTCATTCCCCCCTTTCGAAAAGAAACACTGCACTCAAGTTCCTCTCTCATTAGAGCTCGCCAGTAATGCATATCCTTACCACGGCCGGAATTGTGACTCGGGCTACGATTTCATATGGCGACCATGTTTATCACTACACCGTTGACCTTACGTCAGGCACGACTGAACCTTAATGTGAACGGTTAGCCAAATTCGATCGTGAGTTATGCTCAGATTGCCCGGTCGCTTCGGGAGGGGACCCAGTAATTCGAATCGATGTCCTCACGACTAAGACTTCTCTCCAAATTGAAATAACAAAAATCACTGAACTTGTTAGGCGATATTTTGACTACCAGTGAGTTTTCAGGGATTCCGGTTTTGTATTTGACATACGTTCAATCATTCTTTGTCATAGGCACCGATGTTTTCTGTCGATCTGGACGACACCACAGTTGCAGCTAAACTGAGAGTATAAGGTACGACTGTGAGCAAGCTGAGCAACGCTTCGAATTGGAAGTATCAGACATCTTAATGTATGTGATCCAAGGCAGGCTGCACTTCACGACTTACTTCAGTTATACTAATGTTGTTACTTTTGGTGGAGAGAGTAATCGGGTTCCTCAACGGCACTCTCTTAGCTGCTCACCGGACTGCGGCGATATTGAGGAATTGATATTTTGGCCTAAGTTGGTACGACATATTGACGGTAAAGTAACTCGGTGTCAACTCCCCAAAAACAACCGGTGGCAGTAGGAAACTGATATGGGGAGAGGTTATTCGGTACTGAGAATCACAGTCTGCACCTCTCAGAAACATCCGTACTTGTAACCCTGACCTCCGTCGTCGACAGTGTCCTTCGGTAGTGATTTGACTGTGCTCAGTTAGTAGATATTTATATATCACAACAGAAAGACTTTGAAGCACCAAACGAGTAGCTGCCGTTGTTTAGTGACAAGTATAGTGTTTAGGATAGTGAGTTAAACACAGATTTTGCAGCGCACATATTATGTGCAGCAGAATATATGTCATATACTAGAATTGATGCGTGCACACACTTCCAAGGGTGACAATCATAAACATACGCCAGACCCTGCTTGGCTGATAACGACATCCCTACAAATCCGAATAAAGAAGCATATCGCCGAAACATTACTTATAAACAGATAACATTCGTTACAAACAGTCCAAGTGATCGTCACCGAAGTGATCTGTTTTCTCAGCCATGTTGGATCTCATCAGCACTGTATCTATCGGGAGTCGAACCTGCAACTCTTGAATAAATATCAGAATGAGAAACCATAGTAGATGCCTATTAGTTTGTGAACAAAAGAGATGAATGTCTGATCGAGTTCAGCCTATGAGAAGAGATAGTGTAATGGCCAAGGGAAGTAAAGAAATTGTTTAATTTACACTTTTCACATGCTCGTATATATGAATACTTAGTGTATAGAAGGTTGCAGTCTCTTGTGCACTTTTAGTATTTTCGTAATATGGAACTTCATTTGGCAAAATACACGTTGGATTTAGCCTAGCTGTGTAACAGTGTTGTTTATTCCGAACTGAGACCTATACGAGAAATATCCAAACACAGAACAACGCAGGTTCAAGCAAATAACCACTGTTGTGAGTCAACACAACCGAATTGACTGAATTCCAACAAGATTGTACTTACTGCTCGACGGGAGGGTCAACAAGGTGGTAGTTATCAGCCGAACGGTCGATAAGCCGCAATACTGTCACATGCACCAAGAGCACAGCGGGGACTGCCAGACTATGTGGAGGAATGGGGAAACAGAAATTCGAGAAATTGTGCGGTCGGCAAATAGGTCCAACGTAAACAGTCAAGCCGTACTGAATGATATCATGGTCACTCTCGGAACACAGTAAAAATTCGACGAGGAAGCAACATTCAAACACAACTTGATTGATGAAGAACAAAAAAAGGTCAAAACCACAATCTGTACACAAGCAGATGCAGAGTTCGATGGGGACTCAGTTAGCGTCCACTGTTGTTTCGTTAGGCGGCTCAAGTGAAGTGTTCACCCCAATATAAAAATTTGATCGATCCTGTTCGAACCAGAGCAAGTTAGGTTCCTATTTGTTCGTTTACGATGCTCACTGTCCTTCGCGTAGTACCTCCTATTGGAACATGATTAGTGGACGTTTCTGGATTATCAACTCGTTTTCCCTCAGGTATCCATTTCTGACACAATGTTTGGTCCACGAACTTGTCGTTTTCGGCATGCGTCTCGTTCCGTATTGCGTTAAGACCCGTTGTGTTTCAGCACAGCGGTTGCCAGCACTTTGTTTCAGCAAGTTTATTGAATTCCGTGACTTCATTTTGGCCGAGAAGTCCTCATAATTGCTTCGTAGATTTGACTTGACAGAACAGTTATTGTGCTTTAGTTTGTGACAACCGGGCATCGCGCGTATTATTCACATACGGCGGTGGCTGAGCATTTGGGTATGGTAGTTCGTTCATGATGGATATGAGGTCGATTGTGCGATGATCAACACAGTTGTCTTGTCAGAAAATAGAGCATTGTTCAAAATCTGATTGTGGCAAGTGTATGCTCTACGGAAGAGCGAAGCTTGATTGCTTTTTTCAAAAAAGGTTGACTGAAGTGTCAATCTGAATACAACAGTTGTGATCATATCTGAGAATGGCTTATGTCAACCAACTCCTGACTACTTATTAGTTTATGTTGGTATGCCACAGTCGATCGTGTGAACCACATCCGGTGTTCTAAGGTCAACCTTGCACTTCAGTGAATGTGATAACTGGTTATTTCAGTTATTGACTATCGGTATGTATGTCGTGCGAAAAACGGACGCTGCAAACTATCGGTCTTCTGTCCATGACGAAACTACATGACCGCCGGAGGTGGTTTTATTATGACGCATCACAGAGTACCATTTTTTCGTGTGTAACTCACTGAAATCACTATACGTCATAACCACGAGGGGTTTTTTGATGTCCTTTTATTCTTAATGGGTTAATAACCAAAGTTGCAACAGTTCCGTATGACCACTTCGGTGCACGTTATCTATCAGGAGCAGTTAGCAAGATGTATTTCTGTTGTGCTTCGGAATCTCACCGACTGTTTATCGCAAGTAAACCAAATTAACCATATCCACGACTACTCACCAGTACTCTAAAATATCGATTAGCAGGTTTAATGAGATCGGAGATTTCGATCTGTCGCGGGAGTTAATAGAACAGTTACTGTGCCTCCTCCCGAGACTATCGGGCAACCTGATCATTGCTCACAATTGAAAGTGGACGAGCGTTCAGACTTGATAATTCGGTCATGCCTAATGGGAGGTCAGTGGTCAACACGGTTGTCTCATGAAAGTTTGGCCGGAGTTCACTTCCCGGTCCTGGCAAGGATATGCACCACTGATGTTCTCTAAGGAGAGCGAAACTCGAGTCTTGTGCTTCTTTTCGAAAGAGGCTGGCTCGGAAGTCTATCTGAATGCGAAGGCTACGATCAAATGTGGGTGATGTTTAACTTGAAATAAACCACATCTCCGACCATTCATTAGAAACCTAAATAGGTTCATCGTCACCATTAACACTAACGACAGTAGTGCTCCGGTTGTTGACTAAGTTTTAACTACCATATAACTGAATGAGGGAGACAAGACTTTGTTTAAAGGTAAGGTGGAGTCATTTTGTTCTCGCTTTTAAACATTACTCAATACTTCCGTGGAGCCGCAGATGGTTGTTCTCGTGTACATGTGTCGTTCGGGCGTATCGTAAGTTACTGAGTGAGTTGAGAACAGAATTCGAAACCAGTCAGTATAATGCGTGTATTCTGAGAATAAGGAACCTCGGTTTTCGGACGTCGGACCCACGCTATTTTGGTCAGTGATCACGTTCCCTTGCTTGTCTGGTTTGATAGCTATGTTGGCATTATTATTGGCAGTTTTTCCATCATTCACTTTAGCCACTTCACTCTTCCATCGTTAGAAGTTTATCCCCCAAAATATCATCCATGGTCCATCACTAGTGTCCAACTTAAAGCACACATCACCCTTTTATTGGTCATACCAATACCGTCTCCATTTGGAATAGCCTTTCCATCACAGTTGATTCATGTGTTTATTTGTTTGCAGGATGAAGGTTGTACCCACCCATGACGTGGTCTTGTGGTTTGTTGTGAATAATTTTCTTTACCGAATCACTAAAACTAATGTAGTATCTGCTGACTGTTATGATTCCGTTTAGTTCTCTACGCAAAAAGTCAACATTGTCTGATGTACTGTGTATATTTCTATTAGGTAACTTTGGAAACCGGATTGTCTGTTTTTGGGTTTTACTACACAACACAGCAATGTGATTAGACATCACGCTGTCGGGATACTGAAGATTTTGAGTATACAACAAATCGGACAAAGCTGGATCGCAGTCCAAAGAGACGACCAATAGTTACGGTAGTTCGTTGGAGGAAACCTTGATATTAAACAGTGCACATCACCGACTACTCTTTTGATGACATCATATTACAAGTATAGTGGTTTTTATTTATTTGTCTCAGTTGTGAGTTGTTCGGGTTTCCATAATGTCCCGATTTATTCAATTATAATGTGACAATAGTTTCTGCTATTGCTTAAGCGACGGCTACCTCAGTTTTCGGCTCAGTGCCACTTGCACCCATAGCTCACCACGGTCAGGATCGCACTAGATTGTTTTGGTGTATCTCCTGTGCTGCTGTAAAATAAGATAACATCGGTACAAGTTTCACTTTTTAATCCTGTTTCCTACCTTTCAGGGTATATTCTTTAAACTGAACATCTTCTGAGTGAAATGGCTGTTTTATTTATGAATTTTTAACTGATTAGCAAATTTATGAAGTTGACTCTGATTAACCAATCACTTTTATGCACCTCTAACTTTTCTTAAACTGTTAAACTGTGCAAACATCCACAGATTAAAATATTCTGGCTAAAAAATATACCTTCAAAACTACGGAACTCGAGGACAAAGTTGTGAGTGAGGAAGTGTTTACCCTGTAGTAAGCACGGGTTCCAAAATACCTGTGCCCTATATGAGCGTGAAGCTTCTTAGAAAGAGACGTGTAGTTTGTGGGAATTGTCCCTCAAAATAGATTTATGAAGGTAGATTGAGGGACTAGGTGCACCTCCGGCCGACCAGCTGTCCTAATCGAGATCGAGGACTGAACTATTGCTGAACATCTGGTGACCACATTAGTATGGAGGATCTCATTTGGTAAAATGGATGTGATATTCATCAAGCCCCACTTTGATAAGTTAGTCAGGGTCGTTGACATTTAAAAAAAATATATACCATGTTGTGTTTGGTTAGGTTGCTTCCTGTGTAAGCACTATGCTACGCCATGAGGATGATTATGCTCATATGTGGCACTGTCGTTCTCTCAAATTGTGATGTATGACCAAATCGGAGATGCGATTATTCCAACACGCAGTGGAATATCTTGACGTGGCTCTTAGATATGGCCAAACGCCAATGCGAATGAATTACAGATAACACAGCCGACCGGATGGGTCTAAACAAAGTCGAGTCAACGGACGGCATATGGTGGACAAAATCCCACGACGGTAAGCACCAGCCACACGCATAGAACCAGGCAGAAATGTGCACGACGTGTAAAAGGAAACCGCTGCTGCGTTTTAGACTGGGATTGCGGTTCATAAGCGCGACTGTGAGCGCGTGTGCCGTGAGAGCGTGCGAGTTGGACAATGAGGTTCTTGCTTTGCTGAACGACTTTTTGCCACATTGGTACAACGCGATGAAGTTGTCGCGGCTAGACCCATTCGCTGTTGGAGATTTGAAAGATTGGCTGTCGGAACTCGAGACGATTTCAGCGTGCAACGGACTAAAAGGTAATGTAAATTTTGACAACACTGCGAACACTGCTCATCGGACAGGCAAAAGTCGTCTATGCCGTGAGTAACCGGACGAAGCCGGCAGCTTATTACCAAGACATACAGGTGGCACTGATTCAGGTACTTACTGCGAAACAAGATCGGCAGCGGACAATGACTAGTTTCCATGACGCCGGTTTTTGTGACACTCAGGACTCCCTGGTTTACGATCGACACTTATTGCGGCAGTTAACTTTGGGTCTGCCAGAAGTGGACGAGGAAACAAAAGATGGGTCGATCAGAGAGCAATTTATGCAGAGCTTATCGCGGGAACTGTAGGAGAAGGTTTAGATCTTTGAGTCTTGTGAAATCACAGATGTCGAATGACTGATCGGAATCGCACAGCGTCTAACCGCACGGACGGAAGTCGGATGGCCAGAAGTCAGTTATCTCGAGAGGAGAGTTAAGTAACTGACGAAAGCAGTAGAAGGCTGGAAGATGAGTCCGGAATCAAGAGGAGTATAAGTTCGATAAGTACGTGAACAACCACGTCATAATTGTTGCTTTATCTATAACGAAGTGGGACACTTTGCTTGCCTGAAGGAACGTTTTTCTTCTTGCTTCTCGGTAGTACCAGGCTGCCATGGGAACTTTCCACGGGTGAAAGTGCTGATAAAGAGAAGACAAAAGATCGTGGTAGTAGATATGGGGGCAGAACGTCGATTATATGCAAAGTACAGGGATTGCCCCGTTAAGTCTGGTGGCTGGAATTTAGTCGTGGTCGGACGGACCGCTTTAAAGGTACTGGGGACCAAGAATGTTGATATGGAGATAAATGGTGCCAGACTACGACAAGCGGTGTCAGTAGTTAACATCGCAAAAGAGATGATAATAGGTGTCGATCTGCTGCTTTGACTGAAGACAAACGGAGATCTGGAAAAGAGCGGACAATATGTTAATGGTGATGCCGTAGAATTCTATCGCGAGTAGACGAAGGAGCAATGCCGAACGGGCAGGACCGTTATGAAATCTCTACCAGAATGCTTTTTTTTCAGCCACCAAGCAGTGTGTTGATGAGTTCGCTCATCTGTTCACTAATTCGGACGACCAGTGCGGATTCTGCACCCGGGTGGAACATTCGACAGATCTGCAGCCAGGCACACACCGCAGGCCAATATATCGGAAGATACCATTCACGTTGGTTGGAGAAGTGGACAGGCAGCCAAAGTAGATGTTGGAAAATAGAATAATCCGATGGACAAGCAGTTAAATTATAAGCGAGCATCAGAAAGCTGACTTTTCCGGACGAATCTTAAGTTGGTCGTATGTCGGTTTTCACACAACGCAAGAATTGACGACTCCGTATCAGATTTGTTCCTGCTCCGTCAACCAGAGATGCTTTTTGGTAACTCTGACCATTTCTCCAGAATTGGACAACATAACGACTCCATTTGCTTGAGTTTGAAGTATACCATTCACACGCCATGTGTTTGTATCTGCGTCGTTCTAGCCACAGAAACCTCCTTGTCATCTTCCGTCTATTCGCTGTCTTGACTGAAAACGATCTGAAGCAAGTACAGATGAGAATTTAATGAGGCACGAAACCTAAGGCTGGACGTAGAGCCAGGAAGGTTTTGTGTCATCTGGTGGTGAACAGTTTGGCGAACTTTATCTGAGGCAAAGGTATTAACCACAAGGTTAATGATACTTACTGAGTCTGACGGTGAATAGCTTCCTAAACCTGCATACGCGTCCGACGCTTTTGAGAAATTTATGTAATAAACGTGTTCAGTTCCTTTGATTTGTCAAAATTTACCGCCGAAAAATCCAGCTTGGCTTTTGTTAAGTTAGTCTTTCCAAAGATCTTCCATGCTGTAATAGCCTTAATGTCAACATATGGTAATATAGAGGACTATCTGGTAACGTTATACTTTTCAAGCTATATGTACTTCAGCATGTTACTATGGGCCTTCGGTTGATCCAATAAACTTGTGAACTTGTAAGTGCTCGATTTCTACAGGTTTTCTGAAAAAGTGGTCCACAATGGGTTACTTCACTGCTCTGTATTTAATTTCCTTTGTTCTGTAGCTCAGTGCAGCATGTCGTAATATTGAGCGATGCAGTTTTGTAAGCAAAACATTGTGGTCACACTGATCCCGTTTTCTGGGCAATGGAGTGAGTCAGGCCAGTGTCGATTGCGTATCCAGGGCAAGTTTCCAGAGTGTGAAAACGTTTTCGTCGGACCAACTTCCTTTCTGTCCTCGAATTCTCATGGATAGTCGTTGAATTAATCAGACCCTGAATTCCCTCCATTCTCTATGTCTCTGGAACTAGTCATTATTTCATTCCGCTTTAGTGAATCTGAGTACTGACTCAGTTGGCCTAGTGAAACTTTTCTGCTCTCATTAAACTTGATCAGCACTCAAATGTTTTCGTCCCTGACAGACTGGCGGTTCGTGTCGGTAACACCGTGCACGATTTGATCGAACTGGTTGAGATCGAATTACAGGAACCAACCGGCTGGTCCGTGCTCCCACTCAGCTGGCCGGATGGGTCCCCGGTTCGAACTTTCCTGCTACAGTTAGCCATTCTGGCCAATCATCAGAACGGCAGAGATACCCATTTACGTGCAATCCGCCTACACAGTCCAATTCAACACCGAGGACTGGATGTACTCTGTCCATTTGACAGCCAAGAAGGTCGAGGGTTCATGTCGATCAGATAGTGGTTGTGCGCGTTACGGCAGATCCCCTCTTGCAGTTCCTGACCGCACATTACCAGAGTGTGTACAGACCCATCATTTGTTTGTATATATATATATCATTTCTACCTCTTGATTTTCAATTCCAGGTGATTTGTACAGGTACCGTGTGACAACATATTTTTTTGCCAATTTCGTTTCTTATATCAATGGTTTGGCATCGGCCTTTCGTTGTCGACCAGTGACCTCTTTTGCTTTGAATTATGACAAGCATCTGTACAAAACCGATCATCAGCGCCTAGTGTATGCTATTTTTTCAATTCCCCAATCAGTGGTTACAGTACATTCGCTGGTGAATCTACAAGGTTGAAGGTCACATCTCTTGTGGCTTATGTGGCCGGATTAATAGTCGTTGTTTGTTTGAACGTCTCCAGTGAGATAAGCACGGCCCACCGGGTTTTTTCTTCTGATTTACCCTTCAGTTAGGATTAGTGAGCAAGGTATCTGAACAAGCTGAAGGTCGTAGATGCTCGGTGACTAACGCTGTATGAGTGCGATTTGTGGCGGAGCGGTTAGCTGTTTTTTTTGGATCCGTATGAATTGGATTGGGTGGATTAAGCACTGTAACGCACGATCAATGCTCAGCTTACAGTCGTGGACGCCGTCTGCTAACTTGATCAGCTTGAGGTTTGGTACGTTTTGTCCCGGATTAATGTGAACTTTAGAAATACTGAAACCTAAAGGATATAACGGTCCTTATCATTTTGTGTATCAGCTTTTTAAAATGTTACTACCAGACAGTTACGCGCAGCACTCCGGTCCGCTTGAGGGAGAACGATGGTTTGGGAGTGGCACTGACCAAATACGGATAGAGAGCAAAAACATCAACTTTGGGTTACTCGAAACCTCCGCAGATTAGTGAGCATCCTCACCGTCCGTGTCAAACAAACTTTAGCCATCGACTCGAGGCAGTTATATAGGTTTGTGGTGTCGTCAAGGAGTGGAGAGACTTTCCGTTAATCATTCATTAGCTAAAGAGGTTTGTTCTCAGTACAATGATTTGAAGTCGAAATTTGTGTCGGCCCCATCAGATCACAGGAAAGTCCGCCATATAGTTAGTAAAGGTTGGCCCTGGCAGTAGGTCTGATGCTAAACGATGGTGTCTACTACGTAACCCTGTGTTCGTTTCCAATAAGATCGGACAGTGTTTGACCGCTCCATCATAACCTTTGCCACCTAAGAATTGTGTCGACCAACACTTGTTGACATACGTCTCCGTTTTCAGATGTACACAATGGTAACTTTTGTGGTGCACGTCGTTGGGACTTTTCCACAGTCTGTTTGTCTGCAACAAGTGATTGGGCATATAACCTCGCCTGGAAAGATGTGTACATGATTTAGTATTCATGCAGTAAAATTCTGATGACCCACAATGGTTTCGGAACGCTCCGCTAACTTTTAGGACCTGGTACTGAATCAGTCGCGGTCTGTTTAACTTGTTCGATATAAAGTCGGTTTTTCGTATTCTCTGCTCTACCACATTCGCTGCGCCATAAATACTTGTTTTCACTATTGCGCAATGCTCAACATTTACACTGGTAACTTGGACTTATCAAGTGCTTGTTATTCTCTTGTCATTATTTATTATCCTTCCATCTTCGTTTACGATTTTTCACCTTTCCTACGCTGCTTAGAGTGTTGTCGTTTAGGTTTTGCTCATTTCTCTTTGATACCTCGTCATTTGGCAGACAGACGTTGGGGTTGCATGTTCTTTTCGATATTTTCTAAAAATACCTTTGAGTGTTCAGTCGACTTACATTCGAGATATCTTTCACTATAATTATTCTCGTTGGTACTGTATGAAAACCTTATTTTCATGTGTTGTGTTACGTGGCGCGTCGCTAGTATGAATGACACAAGTCGAAAGCTCGGAAACTAAAGACCAGATCTCAATGCTCGAAATCTGGAAACGAATATCTGAAACGTGCCTGTGCACTGAGCAGGACCTACTACCAAAGAAATAGACTATGCATATCTGTCGATTTATGTGGATACACGTCGGACGTGCAAAATAGTGTTTGCATTCGTGATTGTACATTCACACGCACTTTGTAGTGAACGCTAAAAAATGGATGGCTTCCTAGATCAATCGTCTTTTGGGGTCACAACACTTGAACTGTCATCATGATGTTTTCCGAAATCGTAAGATCTTGTTTTAGCAATCATGGTTATTAAATTGACAGACTATGCACTCCTTAGTGTTAACCTCTTAATCTTGTTATGCAGGTTTAGCCGTATGGAAACGGTCTCCAAGTGGTGTCTCTCAAACGGAATTCGCGTTGTCGTTGATTTGAGTTGGTTCCAACTAAGGTGCCCCCCACATGTTTCGACCTTCTTGAGACTTAATGCCAAGTACCTCTGTTGTCATCTCTCTCTCAACAGCCTACCGTCGACAATCGGGTGAAAATGCGCTTCGTTTTTTTACCATATAGAAAGATGGCCCAAATCGTAGGTTCATCTCAGAACATCATTGAGAACAGACCTTATGAAATGAGCAAAATCGGTTCTACTTATTTATCATCATCATTGTTGAAAATCATTTCTATCGGCGTACAACCCAGACACATCACAGGATAGTAGACCAGTCCAAAAAATTACTCCATCTTGTTGGTCGTCAATGATTCAGGGTTCTCGTCCGCTAATTGTCTTCATTATCCGCAGTGGTGTCAGTCTTACGTAACTGTTTTCGATCGGAATACTGAACCGCAACTATACAAAGTAATGGTGTCGCGTTCTTTTTTTATCGTTTCAGGTGTTTTTGAGTCGCCCAAACGTCCACCACTTATTGGCGGAAAGTCAAGAGAATTGTCTGCGTGGATGCTCGTTTGATCTTTCATCTTGTATGAAGAGGCGAGAAAGGAGAAGCGTTGAGTTGAAAAATCTTGATAACCTAATTAACCACAGCGATCCCAACAACCAATTACAACGACATACTCCTGAGTTCAATCCTCCATATACTCGTGTACCATTTCTGGAAACTGGTTATAGCATCGGGCATCGATCTTGTTTGTAAACTATAAAATCACTTTGACTGTAGATCATGCGATCTGCGAACTTGTGGATAATTCGCCTTCATTTACCCATTATCCTCTGGTGGCTTGCCGTGAATTTGTTGCCCAACCTCTGCACTCCCTATGCGGTCGATCAATTCGATTGTCCCTCGCTGCGGGTAGATTTTTTTGTCTGTGAATGAATTTCCTTCGGCTTGGTGATTCAACTTTCGAGATTTTAGCATATTAAGCCAGTTCATAGATTTGAACTTCAGTTCGCTACTTCACGTATACGACTTGTCGTAAGTCAGGTGGCAATGCAGCTAGTTGTTTCACCCGGCCACGTGAGTATGCAGAAAACTATGGTTGTCACACCGCTAGCAGGTTGACCAATGGTTAATGAGACCGACCGGATCGTTACACGGGCGTATCCGCTTCGCGTGCCTTAGCAAGCCCACGTCCCTAAGCCTCAGGCAGATGAACTGGGCCAGCAGTTAACCTCACTTTGGTATCCATGTCTCGACGATAATCTGTCCCGAAGCATGGTCTGCTAGCTCGAGTACCGGATGCATCAGTAACCAATGAAATGGCCGTGGTCTTTACCCAATTTAACCCGCCCGCAGCCATTTATTCCGGTTCAGTTAAATGTCTGGCTGACTCGCGTGGGTGGCTTGTTTTGCTACACGGTTCAGTCGCACGATAACGGTGCACAAGCCGAATGTGAGTTGATTTGATGGGTCGGTTTGTAGGTGTTCGCCGTCTGTTCCACGTGGTGCATTTGGCACAAAATTCCCTTAACGTCTACTGTGGCTTAGTGGTTGGTATGGCACTTATTCATACGTTCTGATAAGTGCATACTTTTCGATCTAAATGGTCGGTTATCACATGGCCTGCACTCTGTTTTGGTTCTGAAACAACCCACGCACCGACATGGCCCATGTGTATGTCTCGTGAGCGGCCACGTGTTTGGACTGTGTTGGCACCTCGCCGAGTGCCTCTATCATATTTGGACAACAAACGCGTCACGTGGTCTGCATATTTTTGTACGAGGAAAATGTGACCTATCACTTAAGCACTTTAAAGTGGCACTAACTTGTGGTTTCACAAGGGATTCAAACGTATGGGTTTAATAGGGAGCTTCCCTATTGCTTGCAAAATGGCCATTCAACAAGCGGTCATACATATGTTGATTAGGATTTCCGATCCAAGTGGATTTTCGACTGTTACAGTGAAAACTGTGTTCACTACTTGTCCAACACTCGGTGCATGTATTCACTTGGAAATTTCAGCCTAGACGATCTTCTTTCTAAGTATTACTCTGGTTAATCTCTAAAACCGCCCCACCTGTCTTCATATTGATGCCAGGCACTCTTGTCGACTGTTATTTTAGCGCTGGCTGATGACTGCTTTGTAATTTTCACTGATCTACTTCCTTCGCTTCTTCCGCGTACTCAAATTAACCGTTACTACATCAGTAGCGGAGGTTCGGGGATTTAGGTTGTTTCAAATGGAACACTTGATGGAACATTTGATCGCAGCCTTCGCATTCCGATAAGCTTTTCGGCTAGCTCAATTCCACTAGACTCGAGTTTCGCTGTTGTCAGAGGTAATCAGTAATGCATATTCCAGAGTCGGGGTTTGTACTCTGACCCTCGTGCTTGTGAGACTAGCGTGTTAACCACAACACCGGTAACCTCATAATAGACATGACCGAACAGTCTAAATCAAACGATCAAGCACAACCTCGTGAGTAGTGTTCAGCTTGCCCGACCATTTTGAAAGGAGAGTGAACAGATTCGCTCTGTTCTATCCACTCGATAACCTTGTGATCAGAATTCTTCAGTTAGGCTGAAGTTACTGTCTTCATTGAACCAATTGAACATGGCTTGAATCAGTAGTGGAGGTTCGGGAATTTAGGTTATTTCAAATTGAACACCACGCACACTTGTTCACAGCCTCCGAATTCAGACAAGCCTCCCGGCTAGCCCTTTCGACGTTATTACATCATCGAAACTCATACTTTATTGAAGAGACGATTTTGTCGCGTCCCAGAACAATACTAAGCATGCCAACATGCATTCGATCCGCACTGGATACAGTACACAGGCGCAGTGAAGTGTACGCTTCCTATGGGATAGATGACTGATTCATGATGGCCAGTCAGTTTCGAAATGTCATTGTTACTTAGACGTGTTCATCCGGAAGTTCACCATAGTGTGACAGTTTTGTTGTCAATGTGAACGGAGCCAACATTGAGTGAGAATGGACTTGAATAAAGAAGTTGAAAACATTATTGGATCGGATACACGACCAGGCTAAAATTTATTAGACAAGGACAGGCGGTGGTGCGATAAGTTACGATCACTTCTCAACTTACTTTTGAGCTGAGTACAATAACCTCCAGCTAGTAGCTAAAGCCTTGGTTTTTGATGGGTTGTTTGTTCCAGTTGAGTCCGACATTGCGTTCACATAACTCACTGTTCGCATTCCTGGGTCAATGGGATGATAGCTGATCTTCAGTACCCGCTTCGTTGCTATCGAGTTACTCAACCGAGCAATTTAGTTGTGAATGGCCGTGTTTCAACAAATGGCAACCATTCATGACAATTAGTTCAGCTTCATAGAGCTTCGGGGGTGCACAGTTTGTGCTGATCTAAGTGGTAGTATACCAGTGCATCATACATATGATTGTATTATACTGAAGGCAGACCAGAAGGCTGCACTGAAGTGCGTCAAACAGCGTGGAAACTACGATGCGTATGTAAGAACTCCTGAAATGACAGTACATTGTCACATCGACGGATACATACTACTCCTTCCTTAAAGTTAGCAATCTTTTGGGAGGGGGTTTGTTTTTGTGTACTTCTGTTCACAGGGTATGTAAATGCAAGCGAGTTCCGTCGGTGTTTTTTGATTGTTCACATGATGGAGTGCAACTCCTCTGTATCTTTCGTTCTTCAATAGCAGCTTCAGCTCAGTGACGACTAGGATGGCTGACCAGGTTTCTCCTATTAATGACCATAGCTAATAGTAGCAACTAAAAGCAGATTACAGAAACAGATAAACGGCAGGTAGTTTGAAATGCATTGCTTCCCCTAACAGGAAAGAACTTTTGGAGAGTGTAACAGTGTTCTTTTGAAGGAGCTGTTTTCTTCCTGACAAGATGGACACGTTATCTCATGAAATTTGATCGGTGTAAGTGTGGTAATTAGTTATCCTGAGCCGTTTTGTAGACTTGTTCTGATGCCTAAAATCCGGACATCCCGGAAACTGTTTCTGATGTAACAAAGTATTATTAATCCCTTAAAACGAGATATTCTATCGAGTTATTCCTGTTTGCAGATTGTGTTGATTATGAAATCCTTCGAAAATGATATAAGGCCACGTCGCGGTAAATAATATTAATGTCCACATGTCGTTTACATATATATAAAAAAATGAGCAAGTGAACTATCGGAATTACATCATTCAACATTTACCACCGATAACACATTAGATGTGACATTGCCGAGCAACACAACAACAACAACAAGAGCCAAATCCGAACCTGCAAACTCTCAGGTAACAAAACAACGTAATGTCTACTGAACTAAGTTACCAAGAGCAACGTGACGAATAGAAGTGTATGTTACAAAAAGCCACTCGGTTAGTTCACTGGTTTAAGGTGACCATAAAAACTGATCAAACTTTGACTGCTTCCTTCCGTTTTCCGGTGGATGATGGGCCTTTAATCCACCTCGTAACTACGCCACTTAAATCAATAGTTGCAGACGCTCAAATTCTAGGACAAAGTTTCACGTGTAAGACACTCGAAGAGTGTTGCCTACGCTCCGGAGTTCGTTATATTGGCGTTGGTTTTGCATGACAGGAAGCAAATCTACTGGTGGATAGTTTTTAATTTGGGTGTCTGTCAAGTGTAGACAAAAGTTCGACCCACTACAGTGAAAGTGACTGTTTTGTACGAACGAATTTGTATACTCTAGTGGTCATCCCTGGATTCAGTATTTAATCAAGCCTGGTTCATCTCGACGTGGGTGCATGTTACTTTCCTGTGGAGGGGGGCTAGGCTCATTTCATGCCGCAGAAGGCTCCGTGTGTGACTCCCAGTTTATGATTTCTAGACTAAGGGTGACCAAATCAAAACTTTTGAACCTTGAAAAGTGTTATTTGGACTGGAGTGGCCCACAGCAGTAGACGCTGTGCTGACTTATTTGTGCACTGTATACAGGCTGTGACAAGATGTAGGATCTTATTGCTCTGTGAACATGTTTAGTAGGTTTCTAATGGAACACAAAATGGCAACTAGAAAAACTGCAACATCAACTCTCACTTTCATATCAAGGCCTCCTCTGAGTTTTCAAACTCCGGTGGTTTCTTCTGGTCTCACAACGTGTAATGTCTACCCACTTCAGTAGGTATGGCGTTTTATCCAATGTCTACATCACAGATCGGGTATGTGCCCGTCAAATGAATGTGCTTGTTTTGAAACTTGGGAAAATGGCGTCATTATAGTGCCTTGGTTGATGAGACTGGACGTGAATATGCCTAACCCGGTGTATCACATCCAGTCAGAGCTCACAGGGCGTTTACACTATTATGACGCCCTACAATGCCCTGCAAACACTCATCCTTCTGTAGGCAGTTTCTATTAGCGTATTTCGCATCAGCCTCCACATAAGGCCACTTGGTCACATCAGACCTGTACTGTGCATCGTTCTCTGTACCTGTGAGACAATATAGCCCCTTGCTCACGGATGTACTTTGTGATTTTCACTGTCTAGCACTAGGTTCCCGGTCACCAAAGGCATACATCTGTGACCGATTAAGTGAAGTGAGGTAGATATCACCGTTTCACTAAACGGCTATCGGGTCATGTCATTTCAAGTGACAGTCAGAGATGTGACAAGGTGTTGACCTGTTTCTAGTGAACATATCGTGACTGTAGATTGCCAAATTTTTGACGAGTTCCCAGCTCGCTCCAAGGAAGTGGATGCCGCATTGCGTCAAGTGAGCAAGAACGATTCAATATAGAAGGCGATAACTGACAGTTATTCTATTTAGCTAGAACGAAGTCGTTTACAATAACTTCAATGCTGTTCAAACTTAGCGGTTGGTCATCGTCTATCTGAATCGTGATTGGAACAGTTCATAAGATCACAATGCCTATCAAATGTTGGGGTCTTGATGCTCTGCGAGCTGCAAAGCACAAAGTACACTAACAGTTATGAATATGCCGCGCTGCGCTTGGCTTTCGCAGCAGTTCGTAGGGATGGTGTGGCTCATGAGGTTCGAGTGTATATCCCACACGCGAGATGATAGTTGCAGATTGTGCGAAGATGATAGTGCTTAATTCGAAACACCATTGACCCTATATTTTGCTCTAATTGAGGATGGATCTATCCATGTGTGGTGTGCCATCTTGATGAAAGGAAACAGCAGAAGTATAAGCACTGAGTGATAGGGTTTACGAGAACATGTTACAAAACCACTAGTCCCAGGCCATTGATCGTACAGGTAGATGACCGAATTCCACGTATTAGACGGATAGTAAACGACTGTGATACTAACATGAGTTCGGATCTTATTCTGACCACGTCGGTCACTGGCTGTTAGTCTAGTTGGTCATGGATAGAGTTGGTTGAGTCGTATTGCTGACGAAGCCTAACACTAAAAGCCTACTTCAGCAAGAGTATATACTCACAGATGTGTGGAATAAAATTCCTCCATCCTGAGATGAGGAATGGAGATCGATACATAAATTGTCCATACCTCGTTAGCGTGGATGGACAGTTAATGTCGGATCGGCGGTACGTGTTAGCTGTGACCACAAGAGTTTGACGGTGTTTGATTTCCCATCCAGATTGTCTCTACTTCGTGTGTCCCAACAAGGATGAAACCGGCTGTGCAGTGACGGCTTGGGAGTGAACGTTACAAAACTTTATGAGTGACGATTATTGTCAACTAGTGCTTAACCAATGTTGGCATTTCCCTTTATCTGGCCAAAGAAATTGTCTATTAGCTCAAAAGGCCTATCATTGATGGAGTAGTACTTTGTTGGACGGTAGGTTAGTCAGAGAACAGTGCTTTCAGTGGAGGTCATCCACGATAATGATTAAATGCATTTTCTTGGAAGAGAATCGAGTCGAGACTGAGGGTCATACACCTGTTACCACGCTTAGCCATGGTGTTCTGATCCGACTTTGAGGCCGTGTTAACTTTTATTTAACCCTCTTTGTCATCTATCAGACAACACGTCGTGTTCGATATCCGAATTTATGTGACGGAACGAATAGTTCTTTTATCTAAGTTACCCACAAAGATACATTTGATGTAGATTATCCGACACGATAGGTCAAAAACAATCTAATGTTGCTCGTTTTAGCTCTGTTGTTTCAACTAGTTTGATTTGACTACTTTAGCTCTTCTGGAAATGCATGCTTTCATGTTGTTCAGTGATGTTGAAAGCAGATACATTTGTAGCTATACGAACTGTATGACGGTTAGGGATGATAACCTCAGTCTACTGATGGTTCATAAATAAGAAAAACATGGTAAATTACGAAGGGCTCACTCCTAGTCGAAGTGTTTCGGATTTTATCATAGCCTCCTCGTACTTTGATGTTTTTAGTGCACGGATCGCTAAAAATGCACTTCCACTTACGCGTAGTCAACGGCTGACAACAGCTGTCTTCACTTCTTTCTGTAAAGTGACAAGTTATCATTTCTCTTTGATTACCGAAGTGGTTATGCAATCAAGTGGTCGCTGGTACGCTATTTTAATTTAGAACCTAAATCACAGGTACGCTGCTCTCCTTGCCGATTAACCAAATTGGAAATGATCTCACGAGTCCAGATTTGCAGTCTTCTTGAACGTACTGCTAAAGGGATTACCCCTACTTGCAACGTCAATGTCATCAGAGGATCACGATGGCTCGCTTTATATATATGAAGGAAACAGCTATTCTTGCAGGAATCAAAATGAACCACAGTGTATCGTGTGATGGCCCTACTGTACTCGCTTCCATTATGTTGCACAATTTCTGTAACAACATTGTTTGCTGTCCAACATCTCAATGTTGGTCGTGATTAGTCCAACAGTACAGCAATCCAATATCTCAGTCCACTTGTCTGGGACCAACACAACAGCAATTTGCAACTTCAGTTCCCTACCTAAATGGATCTGTTTTATACGCGTGTCATGACCGCCTGTGTGATCCAAACTCCGGCTAAGAATGCAGCTGCGACCAGTCGGGTCGCGCCTTCATCAAGCAAAGGCTCATTCGTCCACGCACTTAAAAATGACGCGAACCGCATGTGTGTAGTGTGTATTTTTCCTGTGTCACGTGTTCTCCCTACCGCTGCTATTGCCAGTATGGTTTAATGTCTGTTGCACTGGAATAGGGACACGCTAATTTGTTTCCGTAAACGAAAACTGGATTAGTCTGCTCACTCTCGTCGTTTTTGCCTATGGTAGAAGATTTGTAAGTCAGAGGAAACTGGAAAGGTTTATACACATTCGAATTTACTTTGAATAATGTACAAAGAAGAAAAATAGGTAAATTTTCCCAGTTTTCGAAGGTCAACGATACTATCATTGTGAATGAAAAAAGCCAAGGGGAAAGAATGGAAACCAAACCTAACCACATCCCATTAAATATACTGTAAGTACACTTCATCAGGCATCAAACAACAATTAGCCAGCAGCGACAGTGAGAGGTCAAACTTGTCTTCACAAGGTTCCGATGATTCCGAATTTCAAGTTATCTGAAAGAGAGGCTTGACGTCCTGATGATGTGCATCGAGCCTGCGCACGAATTCGTTTTCTGGTGACGCCGTTACGTCGGACACCGATATGTTGTTCCTAGTTCGACACACTTGTACGCCAACCTGGTGTTCTTTTTGAGTCAGCTATTATTGTAGCGAGAAGGCGTCCAATAAAGCACAATCTTTATTGTCCAAATCGTCAATCACATGCAACACGCGCACTCTCGTTTATGAGTCATAATTCCAACCCGCAACACCCCCCGGTTTCCGTTCACACGTCGTGTGCACTTCTGACCGGTTTACGTGTGTGATCGGCGCCTTCTATCGGAGGGTTTTCCGCTTGCCATTCCTCGTCTGTTTGTCCGATTTCGTTGCGCGATGGCTCGTCCGGCTGCTCGTGCTGTTCGCCATCCACCCAGTGTTGGCCTTGACCGTATTCCAACATCGTGTCGAGATGTTCCTCTAAATGTTGGAAAAACCACGCCTCCGATCTGGCCGTCTGTCGTATTTCGTCTGCCCTGCCTCGCCCGTTGGTCCGATCCAGTCGAGCGATGACTCATCCGGTCGCGCACGTTTTTCTTGATTCGATCGCGGCAGGTTTTCGAACGTACCTCCCCCGCGTTGTGGTATTCGGCCGAGCGTTCGAAAACTCGCACCTCCGACCTGACATTCCACCACAATATGATGCTGAAGCTTTGGCAGACTGACCTTGAGAATAGCGTTTTGGTTGAGTTGACGGGCGCTGAGATAGATTTAGAGGCTTAATGCTGTAACTGAGTATGTTCTTTGTTGCTACTGCACTGAGAATCACCTCACTTTGCGTAGCCTGTTGAGATAATGTAGTAAACCAGGTGGCTAGACGTTGGATTTTCTCAATACGGTCAGTGTCACTTATGCGGTAAGTATGGAAGGCTTGGAAATCTCCTATATGCATCACGTGATTGAGTATCATTCAAATCCATGCCGAAGCACCGTGCTGAGGCTCGATGCACCGCGGAAATCACATAGTAATCGGTAGGGCTGTGTGCTGAATCAACTGTGTGTGCAGTGAAGCGAACGAGCATCGACAATCAGTCACGTTCTACTGAGGACGTGGTTTTTAGCCAATTTCGCTAACCTGACACCACTAGGCGTAGGCGGTGAGATGAGTCATTTCGTGCCTTTTCAGTAATCGTGCGATGCGTGGACTACTGCAGTTTTCAGTCTCGTTTGATAGCCTTTTATCTACGCTTCTTCTATTGCATCCATATTAGGAACGTAGACAACCTTTGAACTGTTGGCGG
The DNA here is from genome assembly GCA_008508345.1 of Paragonimus westermani. Lineage (NCBI taxonomy): Eukaryota > Metazoa > Platyhelminthes > Trematoda > Plagiorchiida > Troglotrematidae > Paragonimus > Paragonimus westermani. Next base: position 44,203 of record QNGE01000615.1, read on the forward strand.
ACTTATGAAAACGAAATAATGATCAGAAAAATGAAATTGGAAACGATATGTTTCACGATGATGTGACAGACTTCGCCGCACCTTTACAAATTCATCCAATCAAAACCAAATCACAAAAGAATTTACAATCTGATGTCTCTCGTGTATTCATGCAAAGACCCTACCATTACCAGGATAGTGGGAGGGTGAACAAGAGTTTCATTTGAATGCACAGACGGTCTGTTCTTTCTAATGATAACCGCTTCTGTATATCAAAGAAGTCGTGAGTTGGTGGTCGTGCAGTTAATCTTGAACTCTGATCGTGTCCGGTTGGTGCTGCGTCAACAGCATGTGTCGGGCAATGGCTGAGACAGGCTGTTCGTAGGTACGGATGGTGGCAACGCTGGTTCGAACATCATCGATCATTTGCGCAATCTGGCAATCTGGGATCTGGTGGCCAATTCTGGTCTGTCACCAGCGGTCGGTTCTACCAAAGTAGATGACTCCACACCCACATTGATATTGGTAGATGACGTGGTGATTTGACGGACCGAGACACCAGCTGTTTGACTGTGGATGTTGGAATGCGAACGGTTCTGTAAAATACAACCAGCTGAGAAGCGTTAAAGACCATGTGATGATTATCTGAGTACGGTTCTATAGTACTAACCTCACTTTACCCTCTTTAATTATATGATTCAGGGTCAATGAATTTCTGGAAGCGTCTAACTTCGCCTGCCGCTTTTGTACTGGTTGACTGAATTTCTTGACAAACCAAAAAAGATGGCACTTTTCCATGGGCACATCATATGACCTGTTCAGTTCAATCCCCATAATTTCCACTAAGTAAATGCCGCTGATCTGCTCAAATGGTGCTCGGATTAGGTCACGTTTATAACCTGTTGGCACTTAGTTGTTGCAGCGAATTTACTGACCAATCCACGTGTTCTTACGAAACATTCACCTTCCGACTTTGCCATCGCACCTTCTGACCATGAAGATATCAAGAAATGATGCTGAAAGATCGTGTTTCTTCCTCAGGGTCACGTGGATACTGCCGTGTGAAGTGTTTATCACGCCTAACGCCATCGATATTTCCTGCAGGTTGCTAGCAATAGCAGGTATGTCGTCCACATATCTCATGAATATCGGGAATTCACACAAAAATACTGGAGGTAGGAATTTCAAGCTTAGAGACAAAATATCAGTTGGAATTGGTCCTAGGAGGCTTTCTGTAGCTACATGCCCTATTGGTCTGTAGTCTTTGTCTTGAAAATGGTTACAGAGGTTTTATCAAACTCTGCATGTTGTATATTTTCTTATTTGAATCATTAACTGAATATTGTTCGGCTTGTGTACTGGAGCAAGTCACTCGTGATAACTAGCACTGGTTCTATGGTACACGTTGAATACATATTGAAAGTGTTGAGTTCCGTTTATTCATTTCCTCACAGCCGGTTGAAGACATACGTCGCGAAATGTTAACATTTTGATTTACTCTGTTCAGGTGCCAATGTAAAGTTTGACACTAAATATGCATGACGACAGTAAGCGGAAAATTGATCTCAAGAAACTAAAGCAGGCAGTGGGTTGAACAGTTGTATTTTCGAGAGAAAAAGAAGTGCGTTTTTTCGTGTGTTCTATCAAGTAGTTCAGGTTGATGGGGGACGAGGGTGGTCGATGTGCTGGTCCAAACAAAAGCGAAGAATTTTGTCTGATGCCAACATCAATTAACGTAAACACGCTGTTTTCAATCACTTGATCAATGAGTAGTTGCAGCGTTATGTTGTGGAAAGTCTCTGAAGCTCTTCACATCACGTCCTGTTGGAAGGTGTTGAATAAAGTGGATCTTCTCAGTCCCCAAAAGGTTTTGACTAGGTCAAGTCCCAACTGACACCAGAACACCTGCCTACTTTGTGTGACCTTAATCCCTATTTCGTTTTGGTTACAGATGATTCCAGTCACGATGTGGGTGCAAGTAATTCACAACGATCACCAGATAGTCCCTAAAAGTCTGTGGTGCGTACAGTTCAATGCTTAACGAACACTGATGTGCCTTACAATCAATTTGAAAACAAGGTCTTAGCCATCGCCTCCGCTGTTAAGACGTGCCATAACATGCTATGTGGTACCGCTTTACAGTTCTAGCTGATCACAGATTGTTGTTTGCGATTTTTACATCCAAAATGCGGTATTCTGAGGTACATCGCCACCACCTCCACCATTAGGCAACGTTGTAGATTAGTTATGCTTTCGACACCAAGTATCTGTCGACAGAGACCACCAGACAGGCAGACTCTTTATCCATGTTGATTACTCTGAAAGTCCGCGGACAGGACGACACTGTGATTGCGGAAGATGAACCTTGATCTAACCTTAGGTGGAATGATGTTTGCACCACCAAAAAAATACGATAATGGTCCAAAACCCAACGATTATAGGCGCGCTTCCACAAAGTGCCATCACCACCATCATAATGGTTAGGCAGCAGATTGCATTGGAACATTTGTTAGGGGGGATGTGACTTCCGTGTCCCGCTTGTAGATCGTGAGATCGTTACAAGGGTACTTCACAAGAAACGTACTGTTGTGTCTCTATTCAGGTTCAATCAACAATAACCCCTACGGGAAATAAAAACGGTAGAGATAACAACTCGGTAGAAGTACATATGGAATGGTCACATTTACAAGCGTTAGCGTCATTTTTAAGTGCGTGGACGAATGAGCCGTCCGTCGTTGAAGCCGCGGCCAATCAGAACGCACTTTGAGCCTTTACGTGGGTGTGGGGCACACAGGCGGCCTTGATGCGTACACAACACGTTCCAGTTCCGATCACGTGAACTCTGTGAAGCGCAGCTATGCTGATTATATTTTAGTGGATGGTCAACTGAAAGAAATGGCTCATCAGTGTTCTAAGCTTTAACACACATTCAAGGCGCCCGTCCCCATGCTCAGCTTAAGTCGTGGCCTCAACCACATAATCCATGATCGTCCTTACACATCGACTTTTCTGGGCCGTTGAGCGGGTGGTCATCTCAGTTTGATAGGCCCCAGACTGATATACGAGATACACCTACAACAACTACCGCCAGATCGATGGGGGCACACTAACAACCATCATAGTGTCCCGGAAATAATGAGCTATGAAGAGCCAGTGTCATTTCGCGTTTTCAAACACTTCCAAGTATTCCACCGTCAAACAGTCAAGCAGAACGCTTCTGTTGGCATGTTCAGACATGCGCCGACGAACACAACAGAGGAAATACCAAAGAATAAGATTCTCGAGATCTTTCTCCTCATCTACGAACAAAGCTAAATCCTCAGGATCCGGAGAGAAATTTTCTATTAGCAGCTTTGAAGTATTGAAAACTTCACACACTTGGACTTTATGGGGTTCAGAACAGACTCGACACGGACATCTGATCATCAAGTGGGATCTCCTACAATGAGTGTCATGATGCACTGCCCATATGTCCCAATGTGTGCTTGTCAGTGCTCCTTTGCAACACACTGGGGCTAGCCAAGTGGTTACCTGAAGATGATTCTATACGGGGTGGAAATGTGATCTACGAAATCAGTGTGAGATTCAAAGCATGGTTCCTTCGAATAAATCGTTTCGTACCATATTCATAACGACGTCTACCACAATCAAACAACATGTGAACCCGTGTGTGTCATTAGAGACCCTAGACACGCTATTATAGCATGAAGCCGAGTCGTTACGTTGAAATAAGAAAGTATTAGCAACAACACAACGGTGGCCCTAACGTGAAGGACAATTTATGCGGCCTCACTGTGTGTACGGATGTGGGCTTCCAAAACTGGGTAGTGTAAAAGTGACCATTTTGAACTGACATCTTACTGGTTGCTATTTACAGTATCATGGCTTTGACAGGGTTGATTTAACAAACAGAGTGGTAGAGAGGACAGTTTGGATGTTTGGTTGGCCCAGGAGTCCTATACACTTCATCAAGGCCCTGGCTGAAGAATTTGTATACACTATGGTATAAGGCCTATTGAGGTATGCAGAAGTTTACGTTAACCTGAATACCACTGGGACCGGCTACAGTCCGTAGACAACCGAACGTATACTTGGCTCCCGAAACTGAACCTTTCATTGCAAAATAACATGACTGTTACTGGTATTGCTCGCTTCCCCGCCTGATGACTGTTCTGTCCATAAAGCTGTATTTTCCCTCGCACTGTATTCGAGCACCATCCGCTGCGTGCCTTAGGGACAACAACAACGGTAGTGAGAACAAGCGACTCAGTAGAAGTGCATAGTATATTCTCGCATTTACAGGCATTCGGGTCATTTTAAAGTGCATGGGCGAGTGAGCTGTTGGTCGTTGAAGCCGCGCCCAATCAGAACATACTTCGAGCCTTGGCACGAGTGTGGGGCACACAGGCGGCCTTGAAGCGTATACGAGTGTGTACCCTTGAGTTACCTCATAGTGACCTGTAGCCCAGTAGTCTGACGCGAAGTTAATAAACGAGAAATCGCGTGGGGCCCACATAGCACATTGAAATCGCTCATGTCCAACCGCAGTTACTGCTGCCTGTGTGTACTGGTTTTTCACCAGTCGGCTGTGGGCACAGCTCACGTCAAGTGGTAAACTGACGTGGCAGACAATAGGCTATCGTAAAAAGTACGTTGGTTTCTAAGGGTACACGAACTGCAATAGGATATTTCATATTATCCCACGAACTTTACTACAGTTGGGAGACAAAATATGAAAACACCGACATACAACACGCTAACGACCGAGAAGGTAATCAGTTAGAACTTATTACCAGATGCAAAAAATCAGAATTTTAAAGGTCAGTCATTGTAACAAGGTGGACCATATTTTGTAGACAACCACTTGGATTAATCGATATTGGCTAAGCTATCACAACAGGTTAATTTTGAACACAAGAAAATTGCACTGGATCAACCTGTAAATATCGCTATCCGAAGGATATCTGGTTTCCCGTCTTGGTTGAAATACAACGTGAATCTTCGTGTAGAAGAATAACCCACCTGTTTCAGTTGACCGCTCTCAAGATACTCCAAAAGATGAGTTGCAAAAGTCGTACTAATCCGGCGGGGAACGTGGAGGTCAGGATGAGAAATACACTGCTGTTTATAGGACTCATAGTGACAAGTAGTCTGGAACAGGAAGGCTGAAGATCGAATGATAGATGCAGTAGTTAAAGTCACCATAAACTTGGTGATCGCTGTGAATTAAAGGTCAAGCGGACAAAGGAGTAGTGAGAACGTTTTGGGTGTCATCCACCTTGGTTAGTCAGCAACTTTTTCCGTGAAAAGAAACGACATTTTTAGCAGAAATCCAGGCTCCCTTGACACCTCCTCCGCCAGCGTGTTCAACTCAATCGTAGGACAACTCCGAGGATTGCCTTGGAAGTGTTTGGTGGACGTCCTCTATCTATCGGTCCAATGTCTTGAATTCAGAGGATACTTATGTTTTGCGTCCAGAAATTACGAAACTGATTTCATCAGAGAGCCATTTTTGTAAGCCCACTTTCTTTTCTTTTCAGTCAAGTGTGTTCATTAATATACCAAACTGGCGAATCGGCTCTGTTTGCCTGTACTATACAATAAATTCGCCTACGTCTCCAGAGATGAACCATACCACACTGTGTGTACAATGGCCCACTCTTTATCATATGAAAAGTAACGAGATATCACACACTTGTCCCATGTATGCATGCGTCCCCTCTCACGATAGATGGAAGTGAAGGGCTGTGGTAGTTTAGCATGAAGTCTGAAGTTAACAGGACCTTGACATGTTCGAAAGATTGTTGACACCGTCGTATTCTTCGATAAGTATATAGATGTTTCTTGATAGAATTCAATGGAGCTCTTGGAGAAGTTTGCTCTAACGGTAAGTCAATTCCAGGAACTACCGTAGATTTGGCTTCTCCGTCGTAAACAAGATCTTCTGAATGGCTTCTATGTTGGTAGGGTCAGGTCGTCGGCCATTTTTGTCGACGACGGATCCGACATAATCGAGTCCGCACAACCTGACGCTGCATTTATCAGCGCGGAGTAGAGAACCGTATTCACTTAAACTCACAAGAGTGAAATATTACCGAATAAAATCCATTACCTCCAGTTCTGCCCAGTAGCTACTTATGAACGAACAGATTGAACAACATCATGGAAATCGTCGGTCCCATTGCGTGGCTACGAAAAATCACGTAGAGTGTGAACTACGCTGTTGGCTAACAACTAAAATGTTCTGGCAAAGGTCTCGCATGGACTCTGTGTGACTAATCAATGAGCAAACGTATCAGGTAATCATCGATAATTGCACCAAGTATTCGGGGGTTCACAGTTCACGACAGCTGACTCGAGGAAGTGCTATACAGGAGCCCCAAAATTTTCTGTTTCGGACCACCAGAGACAGTGATGACAGGCAACCATTCTCAATAAAACAGCACATCCAGTTAACCCTGTGGTGTTCCGGCAATATTCTTGAGTGACAGGCCAATCCAGTTAGTCATATAAACCACCGGTCGTGGCAAACAAAAGTGCCCATTGCTCAACGTATAACTGATACGAATGGGTCATTCTGGTGTGACTTCATCTGCTCTCTGTTTATTGTGCAGCAATTCGACTATTGGTTGATTCACTGTAAAGTAACGGTCACATGAAAACGACGAGCTTGGTCAGGTACTCTTGTCAATATGCGAACAACTCTAAGTGACTGTTGCACGTGACTGCATAGTTAACTAAAATGGACTTTGGTGCTGACGTGTCAAAACGAAATGCTTGCATCTACTGGTTTCCATGTTCTGTTTTGTTGAAAATTCTGAAGGGAATGAATTATTTTAAAATGGACATCTTTGTAACCGGTACGCGAATTTTCGGTAATACATGGTTTGTATATCGTAGTTTATTGACTTTTACGCGTGTCGCACCCTATGAGCGAACCCTTTCATGGAACCCCTGAAGGCACGTGGTCGGTTTCACAATCACCTTGTGTATTCTACACTTCACGCCTGCGCTGGTTGGCTGAAATGGCTAAGCCAATCCGATTGCAGCAAGGATGGTTGACCCACTCGTCATTCTGCAATAGGTCCGACGGTCTCGACTGTCTGTTTCAGCTGCCGGTGATGGCGTGGGCGGTTAAAAGTTGACTATTTATTCACCAATCCTCGTGATGGTCTGTCCGGTAAGGATGGCCTCGCTTGGGTGCCACTCCAGGCGTTCACTCCGGGAAGGATTGTTTTTGGATCTATCATGCACTCGTGGCAAACGGCATCAAAGGAGTCGACTAAAAAGTTGGTGCTGTGAGACGGCTGGCGGGCAAACGGATTCTACTATAGCTTCAACAAAGAGGGTACTTTTAAGTCCTTGCTCATTCAAAGACTATTCCCCCACCAAACGGCAGCGGTTCACTCTACAATTGGAAGACGGAAAGGACCAGTCCGTTTCCATTTCTGATGCTGTGATAAAGGCTCGCTCACCAAACATATCATTCATATCCTGCGCTGAATTGGCTAGCTTGATTTGCGAATGTAGCCTTGCTGACCAAAGATTGCTGAAACAACCTATCATCCTTGACGTTCGACGGCAATCGTCCCAAGCGTGTGTACATATTCGAGGAGCAATTTGTATGCCATGTGAATCGTGTGTGAAATTGCGCTTGCTTCTACCACTATTGGATAAACAACTGTCCTCTATTTTTGGAGAGAGAAATTGCGATTTGAATCCGAACTCAGTCAGGCAGTCCAAACGATTACTTGTGATTTGTACAGATATGACACCGGATAGGATGCGTTCAAACAGTGGCTTCCTGACTCTGCTGATTACCCATCTGGAACGTGAGTTTGCTGGGACAGTGAACGTGTTAGAAGGTGGGTTTTTGGTTCAGATTAGCCGACCAAGACAGATCGCTTTTCGTCATTCAAATTATGCATTATTCTTATTAAGGTAGAATACGTTTGTTGACTGTAAATGTTAACGAAAAATTTTTGGCAGGGCATTGTAAGGTTACTTGTGAACCCAAGATCCTTCTCAAGACATCCGGTCACATCAAGGCATTAGAAAATCGTCTACCATCACATGATGTACTGGTTGACCGGCGGACTGGATATCATCGCACTTTCAAATCCTTGACACGAGTAGAGTAGACAGCTGGGGCCTGAACCCATCATCGTTTGAGCTGCAGCAAGGGTTGTTTAATGAGGATCGTTTGATCCTGAATTGCTGTTCCCTTAATCAATCGACTATATTTAATAGCTGCACTGGAACAAGCTAAAATGTCGAGTAAACCTAAAACAGTGTGGTTTTTTTTCCAAAAGCAATATAACTGACCATTTAATATATCAACGTTGGTACTTCGATCAACAGTCACGGTCATGTAACGAACAAAATTTAATCTATCACACGAATTACATTCGGCCTCGATGGAAGAACATTGTATCTAGCGCTCGTGATTGCTCACCTTCGTACAATGTGTCACTCCTGTGGCCAGCCGGTATTTTGACTTTGTTGCGAAATTGTACTGTGTACGAGGCTAGTAACTATCTTTTTTTAAATCTGACCTTTAGTCTTATTTACTGACACTATCCTGAGATTTTTCTATGGCCATCCTGAATCAACATTAAGCAGATGTTGGAACAATCCATCCAACGCCTGGATGGTAAGTCTGCATTTGTGAAGTATGACGTGTTCTCAAGCCGTGTGGTGTGGTCAGATGCAGTCCATTTAGGATTTGTCTTCTTTTACTGGTTAGAACCACAAAATGCCAAAATCCCTAGCGCTATCTACACTTCTACGTAAGTTTGCATGCCACTTGGTATGGATTACTCCCGAACAATGAGTGTAGACACGTGAACCAACTCTCATTTGCACGGCTCCCCGATTAGTTCGGTAGAATTGCCCCAGGTGGCTGAATCTGACAGGCTGGTGTACCTAGGCAAAAGTCCGGACAGAACTGTGCGTACGTCACGTTTGATCAAAGCCGGTCAGCTGATTGCAGCTGACTCCGTTCTGTTTTATATTGTCACTAATCGCGCGTGTTTCCGGGTCAGCCGATACAATTTCAATGCGATTCACACCATTGCGTATCCGTCTATGCTGGCCATCTGATGGTGTGTTAGAAATCACATATTACTTGGCACAATGGACTAGCATTACGGACTATTCAAACTTCAGCTTTCGTGCTGATCTGATAACGAAATTAAATTTTGAATCACGAGCGTGTTGGTGTTATTTGGTTTCTGTATGCATTAGTTTAAAGACGTGCGTTCACAACCCGCGTGATCCACTAAGTTGTGGTTGTGGATGGTAACCGCTCGGCTATGGCCCGAACTGATTAAGCAAGGCACTTGGACGACAACACGTACTATAGTAGAGGTCGGTGTAGAATTTCGTCCATGGTGTCAAGGTGAGCATGTATCCAGGATCTGGTTTAATGTACATGTTCGACTTAGAACAGAGTGATCCCTGTTTCCCATGCGTGCCCTCTGCCACTGTCAATGCTCCAGCTCGATACCTAAGATACAGAACAGCTTACTTTAATTAAAACTTGTAACGCCTTGCTGTTCACAGGACACGCTAATGTTCACTTTGGAAATTCCATCCGATCTTAATGTGGGTCTCCCACTTTGACATAAACCTCAATGAAGTATGCAGGTCCAACAGACATGAGTATTTTGGGTTAGTATCCATTATTAACACTCTAAGGCATATTGGAGTATCATTGTTGTATCTGTTTTGCTGTATTCCATTTCCATGTTGTTCCATTCCCACACAGCGTACGTTCAAGATTTCCTCCATTCCTACCCTTATTTGTGCGAATACTCCACTTCTTCCGATCTGGTCTTGTCTACGGAAACTGACCAACACATGGTGGTCGATTGTGATTCGGTTAATCCAGAGCAGTCCGTTGTGAGTTCCATCAGCCAACCATCACAGATGGAATCGGATCCAAGTGTGCAAATTACCACGGCAGTGGCACCTTGGTCGTTGTACCACGCAAGCGCTAAGCAGCGCAAACTTAAAAGAATTTCATTGCCTCATTTGATTTTGACTAAAGCATCCGCATCTGGCAATCCGTACGGCTCAGACGGTTTGAAGGATTCGGATACCATGAGTAATCGGGCGTCTCCAGGTGCACAGTTCAAACCCCATTTTCCTACTTTTAGGAGCGAAGATTTGACATCTCTTTGTGTTTCTAGCCCAGACCATGACTCTGTGAAGGATGTATTTCATATGAAGGCAAGCCAGATTCTGCCCTTTCTCTATATTGGTAAGTGTCCGATTTTAAGATGTAGGCACCCTAATGTTGAACGTTTGTGTTTAGATATGGATTTTCAGCAATTGGATCCCCTTCCTTTTCCGTATTTTGCTTTAGTAAGACTCAATCCCATCGTTATGGTTGTATGGCAGACGAGTATCGCCACGAACCACTATGTCACTTCTGCTACCGCTGATTCGCCTGGGACTTTTGGCTCCTTGAGATTTCACGTAGAATATGTATGAGTTCATTGTCTAAACGGTACCAATCAATTTTTGTCGTGGTACTGTTCTTGTTCAGTGTTCATATACATTAGAACGGCCATTTTTAGTGCTACTTATGACACTGGTTTGTACGCCAAAGTTTATACACAAGTTTAGTGACCGCCCCCCTCTGTTGCTTGTTTGTTCCGTTTAGTAGCCTGCAGACAGATGCGCTTTAAGATTTTGACCTTTCACGTCTGGACAGACCTGGGGATAACAGTAATCCAATACACTGGACACCACGCCGCCTACTCATGGCTGTCGTTTTAATGTCGTCTATCCGTGCAAACCACTTCAAAGCAAAAGGTCATCAAACCGACCCACAATAACGACTGACCCTATCATGTTCATGTTTTGGAACCATGTGGGTCAAAGGTTGTTATGCTTTTTTGAGGTCCCGTGTGAAAGTGGTTGAGCAGCGGACCAGAGTGCACACTCATTCACATACGTAGTACTGGGTCCATTGACACTGTCACATCAATGTTTGTGTGTGACACATCTAGACCGGTGAACACGGGTGTTCGACTGTTATCACACCCGGACACAACCCACATTGTCATTAATGACCACAAGTTTGAACCATGAAGGTCGGTTTTGAAATCATATCACCGTTCCTTTGTAATGATTTCCATCTCGTTCTTTGACACAATTCTCTATTGGTCGAACAGAAGGACCAGACCAGCGGTGCAAGTTACGAACCAGTGCTCTTATTCACTCGAGCGCCTATGCTGCATTGTTCTCAGGTTCTTTCCATTAAAGCGTAAACCAATCACCGAATGTATCGCTGGCCTTGCAGGTTGTACCCCAATGCAAAAATTGAAGTGCTTTAAAACAAGCATACTATTTGGTCTATCCTTCAGTATCTGGTAATTCTACACTGATCGTGGATTTCTTAATGCAGATGTGATTGGTCTTCCATCTGGCAGATATCTAGTGAGCTAGAGTGGCAACTTTTCAGCTTGTGAATTTCATTGCTATGACATCTATACCATAGCTCTACATTTAGCTGGGTTTGAACCCGCCTAAACCCCGTTGGGATCTTCCAAGGGTGGAAGGAGGACGGTGAATAAGTGTTATTCCATGTGGAATATATAGAGACACAATGAACTGTTTAAAAGTTTGTCAGAAGTGTGGTGTTCACGATCTCATTCCCCACTAAAGAAAGAATATCCATTATCAGGTGTTACCAGTTCGTTTACTGTCTTCAGTCAAAAACGCGGGGCTATGGTCGAATATTTGGAACATACGAACGACCAAAAATATAGAACCCATCACGAATGAGCCTTATATTAGCGTCGCTTAGAAGGACGCAGGTTATTTTCAAACTCGACTGCTGCTCGGATTCCTCACAACTCTAACCTACCAAAATACCCTCTCTTTTGGCTAAATTGCCGTTATAGTACAGATCTGCAAGAAACGTCTTTGTCTACGTCAAAGAGCGGATGAATATGTGTCCAGGCATGCTGACAGATTGCTTGGGAGTCTGGGCATTTTGGTAGCGTACTTGTGTAAAAAAAGAGGAACTCTCCGAGCAGAAGTAGCCCGCGTTCTCCAGACTAGTGTTAACCGTTGGTTTAAAAAGTTTGTCTGCCCTAAAACTTATTCCACTCCGTTCTCTAACGTGTTGTTCAATCGTGACAGCTCCTGTTAGTTTCGTTACAATCCTACTGTATATGTTAGAATACTTGACTGAACAGAGCAACTAAGCTGCTAAAATTGCGATAGATACCTTTTTTGCTATTGCTCAAAGTTAATTGGCACATTGGTCACTTCTTCCTAGAAAAAACGACTTGGACTCGCAACATGGAGATTTCCTATTCGGACTTCTACTTCTGGTGGATTGTTGACTTGAAGATGAACATTTTGATGCGTTTAATGGTGGTGTTTCTTCATATACGGCCACATTTGGTTAATTGAGTGGCCCCACCTCAGGACCAGTTGTGTACTTTTGGAAGAGGTTGTTTGGAAGTTATAAGAGAACGTGCATTGAGGTTGGAAAAACATTCCATTCTTTTATTAGCCATTTAATCATGACCGTGTCAAACTGGTACGTTACGGATGTAGACTCGGACAGTTTGTAGTTCTCTCGACTATCAAGTAAACTATCGAGTACAATCCTAAACTTGATTAGTTGATACGCTCAATAAAACAAATTTTTCACTATATGGTCTGTGTGCGTTGTTAAGTTTTGTACACGCTCAACTTGATTTTGCCAAAAAAGCACGCGTCTGCTTCCATTCTGTAGGAAATGAAATCGACGGGACCAGCGAACAGGTACTTCAGTCGTGTCACATCCGGTCGGTGTTAAATGTAACACCCAAGGTACCTTTTCTGGACGAGACCCGATTTTGTTGTCGCCGTTTAGTCGCTTCGGATCGGGAAACACAAGATCTCCGTCCGTTTTTTAATTCCGCATTTGAATTTATCGGTAAGTCTGCGATGTTGGTCCACGTTCTACTTTTGTCTTATGATGGTGATTTAAACTTTGGGCATACCTCATTCGGTCGACTGGTCGTGTTGTTTACTGTTGTTAACCTCAGCGTACACCAAAACGACCGGATGGCATACATAGCGAGATGTAAATACTTCTCTCATTCTCACCAGTTAATTGAGTAAAACACTCAGTCATGTGGGTTTAGAGCATGGTGATACTGAATGAACGAATGTCATAGTAGTACGTCACAGGTTGAATTAAGCCGCTCCAACGAAAATAATTTCGTCAGCATCTTCTGTGAACAGAGAACAAACGCTTAACGGTTGATTAACATTTCTTTGACTAGCGGGAAAGTCTAATGGTTGCGACTGCATAATACTGTTGTGAAAGAAATGCCCGGGTCAATCACCTGAACTGTTGTGATTAGAAGTTTTGCACTCAAATCTGCCGGATTACTGTTTCAGGGTTGAGGCGCTGACCCGGGTTGCATCATCATCCGTACTCTGCTGTATGGTCATGGGACATTCATAGATTGGTTGTTTTGTCGTCTTGCCTTATTCCTGCTTAGCGGAATCTCTTATGTATTTGGCGGATGATAGCAACAGCAAGTTACCATCTCCCAATGTATGGATCCTTGCCATCTTCATATACTGGATGTAAGGTGCAGAGGCATTGACTGGGTTTACGAATTCGTCAGCTAAGCAACTGATCATGTCGGTCGCGCCCGTTAGACACAACGTAAGCGGGTCTATGCGCCTTGTATATGTGGCACTATGCGCTTAGTGTAGACATCTGGAAGACCTCGGTAAAACAACGCCATCGAAGGATGTCCAGTGGTGCGAGCTTTTTTGTGTAAGGTGTTCCATCGTGATGAAATAATACTCAGTTTGCATGGTTTTCTAATTATCCGGACCATAGTGATGCCGACTGGTGCTCATGGGTGTCCCACGCCACACCGTACACAGCTGACATTCTGTTGTCGGTGTTGTTGTTGGTAATTGAAATTGATCAAAGCTACTGGATCATCTTATGGACAATCGGGCGTACATTACAAGCCAACAAAACTCAATAGTTAATCTTTACTAATTAGGGCGGTAAGTGAGCAAACTATATGCAACCAATACACATTAAGTCTGGCTGAATTGAGTCTAGTTCAGGCACTGAAGGCGTTGTGATCAATCATTTATCAGAAGAATTCTACCATTTATCTGAGCGAATCTGCACCGTAAACTGACGTCTGTCTTGCTCTTAGTAGTGTCAGACGATCGTTCACGTTTCATATTCTGCACCACTTCTATCCTCCACAGCCACGTAGGCCTTCCATCCTGTTGAACAGTAACGGGAACAGACAGGTATGTTGTATGCTACTAATCACTCCGAATAAGTAATAAGATACGGGCAGAAAATAGCGACAACCTACAGCTTCCGAAAGGAATGGGAACATACGAACCCAGCGAAGATTGAAGCTATGATTTGTTTTAAACGGCCACTTGGCTCTGTACCACCACCAGCCAATTTTTGAACAAATACGATTGTGCGGCTACAGCAGTATATTATCGCCTACACTTTCCGCTTTCTGTCCACGCTGGCCATCCTACGCACAGGACTGCTACTATCGTGCAGACACGCTTCCAGTTCATCCATTGTGAGCTCTCCGCTTGGTTACCATGGCTTTTAGCTTAAGGTGTTCTGTGCTGTTCAGTTCGTTCCAGGCTGACGCTGTTAACGTTACGCGTTCGCTGATTTCGAGGAGATTAAGTTCAGTGCCAGTTTGTGCCCGAACAGTGCAGTGAACTGTGGGCTGGCACAATAAGTAGAACTGACTTTTTAAGTACTTCGTGTTGAAATTATGTCGATGTTTACAAGAAAGTGCACCCACCGGTTCACAGCGTGTTTGTGTGCCCCTCCGGTCGAAAATCCAAGCTGGTGTGAACCACCCACCCAGTTTTGCGACGTCACTAACTCATACAGTGCGTGGGTGTTGTTTCCAGCGTAGGCGAGGGCTGGCGAGTTGGAGAAAGCCACGGACAAGTGCCAGCCTGTGGACAATTCCAGTGTCGATAGAGGGCAAACGGCTGCTTACTACAGATGATCATAGATATTACATAGGTGTTTATGACTGTCAGCCCACTGCATCAGGCAAACAGCGAACTTTCGAAACCGAAACCGATAATATTCACGTGCTTATCGTTTGTTAAACTGGAAGCTGAACTATTTCATGCAAAACCAAAACGTCCGCTGCCTTTGGTATTGATATGTTCGCCGAGCTTAGCATTTAGGTTGCAAACGTTTCATCACCAGAAGAGGTGACATCATCAGTGCGTAAGTGTTTCAGCGTATATTTTCAAAATATACGCTGAAACACTTACGCACTGATGATGTCACCTCTTCTGGTGATGAAACGTTTGCAACCTAAATGCCAAGCTCGGCGAACATATCGATACCAAAAACACCAACCCGAGCTACAAACAACATCACCACTGTTCCCAACCATCAGAAACGTCCGCTGCCATTTGAACGTATGTCCAACATGTCTCAGTCCTTTGTAACTTTTTAACAATACAACCGTGGGCGATTAGAGGACTATGCTTTTGGTGTATGAGGAGTGGGGTGTCCTGTTCATAGCAAGTTTTACCTTATCCCCTGTATATGATTGCATATTACCATCAACGGCAAAACAGTCGGTAATATCTATGATCCTAGTTGATAGCGCTACTATGTGAATGTTTCGAATGCTATGTTTTGGGTCACACTGTTAATAGATGTTTATTATGAGGTTTCTTTGAGGACCGGTCAAAACTGTTGTTGTACTCGTCATATGACAACCTCTCAGATTTCAATTTGAGACAGCTATCGCATGCCTTATCCTTGTGCGTCATTACAGGATCAGGATTAAGAGAAAAGTTGTTCTTCAACAGACAAACTGACGATCTTCCTAACCTCAGGCGAGAGGAAGAAAGGACTAGCTCATGAGCAGCTTATAATGCAGCTCAAATGGTATATATATATATATAAACCGGCGGTTTACAGGTTTCTGGTTCAGGATAAAGAGGTGTGGAGGCCCTGTTGATGAGGTATTCACTGATCTAGGACATCTTTGGCCACAAAGATGTATCTCTCTGAAGCTCAAGGGTCACGCATATAAAGTGACTATGGGACTGTACTAACTTATAGTTCCGAAACTCGTCTGATTAGGGTACAAGACGTGAACCGTCTTCAGGTATTTGACCATCAATGTCTGCATTTCATCGCTTGTATCGAACGGCGCCAACGGATAGGCAGCGGAGAGGCAAAAAAGCAGAAATTGGGTAGTGAATGCTAAGTGAACTCCCTTGTTCAACTTGTAAAATCACACAGACTTAGATGTTTAGACCATGTAACAGTAGTACTAGCTAGTCGTCTGTCACAGCTAGCATTTTTTGCCGATTCTGCAGTCGACTGGCATAAGGTACGAGGTGGACGGATGATGACCTAGCATAGAGAAATGAAGTCGTTCACCAGGGTGTCATCCACTGCAGATTAGGTTCTCTCTCCGGACTGAGTCTGTGACTAGATACGGTTGGTGCCTATTCGGGTTCAGTTGCGTGAATGTTACCGAGTTATCTGTGAAGTAAATTGAATTGATGACAATGAAGCTGTCTTCCTGATGATGTCTTGTAGGTCGGTTGGTTAGTTCTATGGTGTGACACCTTGATTTTGAGTGTGGGAGTGTAGACACTTGATTTTATTGGTCAAGTCCACTCCCTTCTATTTCTTCTCGTTTTTTAGCTTAGGCGGTAAGCTGACTATAGTTAAATGCATTTCCCTAACAAGCTAAGTCGATTCCTAACCATCTCAGTTAAGTCAGCAAAAGTCTGGAGACATGGTGTACGGGCAACAGGAAAAAAGATTCTCCAGTGATTGAAGTTTTATAATTATTTCCCAGGAGAAAAAAAGACACGAGTGAAATGTGGACGGCCTGCAAGACTGAACGTAGTAGTTTCTATAACTCTGTGCCCACAGAGTCCCAACGTTCGTGCACAATACGGTCCTTGATTGATGTTGAACACAACTGTGATTTAACTTCACGAATATATCGCAAACCCAGTGGAGAAACTGTTGCCTCAATCCTTCTCAGTGGTTTCTCTGATTACGAGATAGGTTTCACGTTAAAGCTCTGTTCCAGCCCACTGATATGTTTCTTGATGTGTTCGACGACTTGCTTAGTGCACAAACCATTACTAGAATCAAAATAAGTGACCCAATATTAGACAGTGCTCCGGTTAGCCACGCCGTTTGTTTGATTCACATTTTGATGAAATAATGTAGTTCTCAGTTCATATGAGCAGAACATTTCTGGCAGAATGTATACTATTCTTGTAACCTCTGGGGTTTGTTCTAGGTTTTATTACCACCTCAATGTAACAGATGCAATACAAGTTGTAGTTGATAGACGCTTGGGTGAACATGTACAGTAATCTACTGCAGCTTTTGGTTATTATCAATTTGTTTCTTCGTTTGAGATGTTCATCGAGTCCGTCTTGTCCGACGGCTTCGTAAGAAAGAGGAACACAATGAGGTGTCGTATTGCTAGCTAGATCTCAAGGAATAGACTATTTTTGTCACCACGTAATGTATACGTGAACCCTGCTTGTTCCGATTATCTTTGCCACAAGGAAGTCATAGGTGTCTTTCAGATCATCGAAACTGTTGAGGGTAATAGATCTGTTGTCCCTTGAGTGAGTCGGGAATTGGTTGGGCTAAGACAGAGCACTGGCCGTCATGTGCGCACATCTCGTTCAGCCCTTTGGCACGTCCGGTAAAAATGGGAACACCTCTAAGGCTTGAGTTTTAGGTCTGTTAAACAATGCCCTGGTGGTCAAGTGAGCTGTGTTCTGCAGTTGTCTGCCCACCAGGAGCTATGATTTACGTTTTCAGCTCGCCGCGACAATTTGAGCTGATCAGTGTCCGGGTTCTTAAACTGAGAGAACAGTATCGGAGGCCGGAACCGGCCGCTGTAAATATGGTTTTCTAACGGATGATTCAGTCTTAAAAGTTCCTTCCACAGCCCCTTAAACATGGAGACCTCCAGTCGCTGTGGGTATACAAAATTTCATTCAAACAGGAACTCCGTCTTATAACAGGCCACAACACATGCGATGTGGACTGATCAGTTGCGTTTGTGTTTCTTAATCACGGTCGAGTCTGAACACTTGCTCGGTGCAAGATTCATGCCCACGTTGCTGCAGGTGGAATAGGCCTTGGATGTTAACCGCCTTGACCACGTTATATGACGGTTTTGGCAACAGCGTACAACAGCATTTAACCGAACCAATCGCATATGCCGCTGTCGATTGACCTAAGTGACGGTCGCCAACATAACTCTAGAGTGCTTCACACATTCATTAGATAATTATCCTTTCCTTCAAATTGCATACGTGCTACTACTTCGCTCTGTGTCTGTCTGGGGTTCGGATACCACGCCCTTGACAGGTAAATTAATTGTGTTTACATGACTCACTGATGATGACGAAGCAGTGTGGGTTTGCGTTTGTGTGAAACATTGCCAATGGGCGTTGCTCACCGGCCTGTATGTACACATGTCCGTCCGAAATCTCTGTTGGCTTATGCAGTTGGTGGAATTTACACTTAAACATCTGCAGGTAAAGTGTAGACTTATCAAACACATCCCAGTTCACGAAACATGGAGAAAAATTTCCTGGTCACTTAAAGCCCTCTGGGAGCACCGTCCACTTGTGATATCTAATTACATCCACCCGTGACATCTCGAAAAATTGTGGTAAGACGGATTCTGAAATTTCACCTGTGACTGACAATCAGATGGTTGAAACGTTAGAAGTTATAACTAAATTACATTCGAGAGCGCTAACTGCTTCCGTTTGTTCTCCTCGCTGATGTCAATGAATGGTGCCTGCTTTACTCAATCTGTACATTTCATTACCCTCAGTACTGTACCCCTTTCCGGTCGACGGCGCATTGGTCGCGTTTTTCTCCAACGACGACCGACATTCACGGTCTTGTTGAGATCCAAAGGCTACCGTTGATTCGGTTGTTAACATGGTTCTCTGAAACTGTCTCCTTTGTAAAGGAAACCCAGAAAAGTGCACAAATGGTTGGGAATAATGGTGTTTTTCATAGCTTGGGTTCGGCATTTAGATCGCAAACGTCTCATCACCAACTTAGGTGATATCGTCAGCGCGTAAGTGTTAGCGCTGGAACTCCTGTGCATTGATTATATCACCGTTTGATGAAGAAACGTTTACGACCTAAATGTCGAGCTCGGCGATCATTTGAATGTATGCAGACGCACATTCGTTAGGATCACTGTTTTCTCACGCTAAAAACGGAATAGGAGTTTATGGAAAACCACCTCGGGCGATCATTATTTTTCGTGGTATATACCGAGGGCGTCCGATCTTTCTCCCCCTGCTCTACTTTGTCATCGATAGCCTCCCAGATGATACTTGTGTGGAACCCAATACAGATGCTGTTAAGGTTTTTCCTGGCAATAAATTGACGACGAAGCAGACGGTTGCATGACCTGTTTACCAATGACATGCCAGCCATGCTGAGAAGTGTGAATGAATAGATGAATTATTTGTACGGAATGTGTTGTGCGCCTTTGAAGTACAGTGTGCCGCATCACAACTTTCCACATTTTTCCATTGCGGACAGTCTACCCAAGATTTTGGGAAATCACATGCTTGAGCAACACTATCTCGTCAGCCTGTACTATACATGACATGTCAGCGAGAATCGGCAAGGCAAATGTTGCCTTTGCCAACCTGCATCATCCGTGGAGTCAAGATGACGTTCGGATGTCACCAGAACGAAGGGTGTGTAATGCCTGTGTAACATCTGTTTTGCTGTAGGTTTCCGAAATGTGGGCTGTTCGCGGCGAAGGTGTCAACAGGCTTGCCGGGCCTGACAATCACTGCCTCTGTCACGTGACCCACATTAGGTAGGGTGATTGCGTGAGTAGTGCGGTCGTTCGCCGGCGCGTATTTCGGGATCCGCGATCGATCGGCCAAGTAGCCAAGCCGCACAACCTGCGATGACAAGATCATTTACTGTAATTGCCAGTTGAGTGTCTATCGTACCGGACATTACAGACTGAGACCGCCAACAGTTGGGTAAAACCGCGTGGTGGTCAAACAACAGTGGTCACAAACTTTGAGACCCTAACTGTTTTGCCGAAGAAAGTGGGTGGGTGTTACCTTGTGGGTGCTCAAATCGCTGGCTACGCACTTTGTCCGGGATAGCTGTGTGAAGTAGCCAATGGCTTGTGTGGGTAAACACTTTTCTCGTTCCTCTGTTCGGCCTTGTTTTTATCCGTTTTTTCGACAACTTCATCCCAAGATATTCCATGCCACGCTTGCAGTGCACGGCAGTTCGAACCACATTATCCTCAGCTCAGATCCATAGCCGTGAATACATAAATGTTTGCCTGTTCCACTTCGCTTTCAACCTGTTGAATGTCATGTTTCCCAGTGATGTTGACACTTTAGAGTGTAGTAAGTGGTGTTTTCAAAAAACATTGATTCTATCCAACTTTGTAACCAACGTGAAATCATGTGGAATCTTGCCACTGTTATTTACACAAATAGAATTTCCTTCACGAATATTCCGTCTAATAAACGAATCACAAAAATGGTTGTACGTCTTATCAGTTTCCACCAAAACGGACGGCTGAGAGAAAGTGACACTAAGCATCATCTGATGACGCAGTGTGCGAGTGATTCAACGATGGCCTCCCCTGTTTTGTTCGTGACACGTAAAAAGCATTCGCTGTTTTGAGCAAAAGTCATTACCCTCACAAACTTTCATCGTATACTTGGTGTAATAGCAACCGAACAGTATTAGACTTTTATAACTCCCTTGTTATTATCTGTCATGGGGTTGATGAGTAACAGAGTCCATATGTGATATTTCTGCCCTCCTAATCTCGTTGTTGTTGCCTAACAGGTCGAAAACATGCCACGTAGATAGACGCGGCTCTAATTAAGATTTCGTTCCCAGTCAACCCCCCCCCCTATTCGTCACAATTTGGTATGCTCAGCTTTCTTCTCAGATCAGTCATAATTTGCCTCGAAACTGGCCATAATCTTAAACTTCACCTATTGATTGTGCACTTAGGATACTGCAAGAAATCGTCAGAATGCAGCCTTGTTTTCAACTACTTATTTTACCAAGAGTTAAAATGTCTACCTTTCTTTTCATTATTAAGCTGCGACTGTGCTTATGTATTTCATTCAGTCCTTTGCACGGTATTCGTTTTGTATTGTTATGAAATCAAAACACACTCCGGAAACTTGGCTAATTTCACACTATTCTAATCAGCATTTCTTTTTGTGTCCCTTTTGAACACTCCAATTATTTCAGTTGACCTGTTATGTACCTAAATTGTTTCACAATTATATACAGGCCAATTCCCTATCTCATTTTGAATGACCTTGTTTTCACGTTTTCTTGTCTGGACTAATGGAACCAAATGTGATCAGAAGAAATCGTTCTGTTAAACTACAGCTTGTGAATTTTGTGCATTTTAGTGGACCAGTAAACCACGCAAAATCCCAATAAGCTAGCTTAATCGATCGTTCAAAAACACTCACAATCTAACCTTAACATACTTTTGATAACAACTTGGAATATTCGGTATTGTCGGGTTTACACTTACCCGATAAAAACACACTTTGTCTCTTGGATAAATTGCTGTATTATTTCATACAAGTTGGATCCATCTAATCGCTCTTTGCATACGGACCTGTTGCACAGTTCAACCGTTTATTCCACAGGTACACATCTAACGGCTAATTAGAACAGTATAATTTAGAGAAGTTGTTTAACACAAAACTATCTCTGCTTACAATATATTATACCACGCTTTATTGGAACCTCTACTGCCATACTTAAAAAGTACAGATCGACTGAATGTATCAACAGTCACTAGTGTTTGTAGACTTTAATGTTAATTCTCTCCGGCCTTCACCTTTTTTTCTGAATGGTTCAGCTCATTATAGCTATATGTTGCATTGCCTGGCATACTACCCAACTTGATATTAATCCATTATTACTACGATTAACCACAGTTGGTCGATTAGCAACTCATCATCATAATTAACTTATCACGACAACACAGCAAGGAATACTGACGCTTCGTTTAATGTTGGTAGCCACATGCACATGACGGCACTTCGATTTTTAACAAGAGTTGGACCATTTCAACTTTTTAAAACCCACATAACTAATTTCCACTCTGAGGTTTCACCCATTGTTGTATTGAGATTGAATGATTGGTTGTTATGTTGAGACAGTCGAACGACAGGTAAAACTCTTCGGCGCAATAAGTAGATCAAGCAATATGACAGATTCTGCACTTTCTAGATTTCATACCAGTTAGTCACAAAAGTGAATCTACCATACTGCTCGTCGTGAAAGAAAATGAGTTTCCTTCAGAAAACTTTGCTGATCGAAAGTAAGGACAGAAATACATAATGTGATTATCCGTGAAGAAGAAGAAGGCTGTTCTTAGCTTACCCTTCAAAGAAGACCATCTAATCACTGTGCACTTGATAAAATACTGTCTTCACCGAATCGCGCTTGCACCGTTCAATTCAGTAGGTAGGTGTTACAAACGCACTATGTAACACAACTCACACTGCCCGTCATGTAATCTACCAATACACTTGTGACTGCAGTGGCGCCTACATAGACAAGTTGAAGGGAAGTTTGTGTCAGTGCACGGCTAAACACCCAAGTTGTTGATCAAATCACTTACACGATTTAAAACGGATCCAATTGTGCAAGGTCGCTTGAGTAAGCGCAACGGAAAGCAAGCAATCTGATCTCATCGATCGTCTAGCATTCTCATCAAACAGGTCACCATCTTCACTCGGACAGTTTGTTTATCATGGTGCTACGTGAATCCAGCCCTATTTTGTTCATGATCAGTGTGGCTATGCTGACCGGACAATAACCACCAGCAGTATATTTGACTCATTGTTTATCTGGAACATTTTCTTGCATTGGAATCAACCCATCTGTTCTAAAAGGCAGACTCGTTTGTCTGTTACTCTTTACTTCAATGCGGCTAAATCGATTGTTTCCAGTATGTGACTGATAAGTTAAACCGAAGGATTATCACCATTCAATATACGTCACTGCTGTTTTCACAAAACTGATTAAGGCATCATAGCTCCAAAATTATAACGAATAAAGGCATGCTGTTAATCGGAAGTATATTGTACAATTAGTTGTTCATGGTTTTTTGGTGAACCACCTTAGCTGATTTAAACGCTTTCATGCACATCTCATCTTACGGGGATTTTGACAGCTAATGGTGCAGTCTTAGTTTTCGGAAAAACGGGCGGAGTGTATTGAGTCTCTGATTCGAATCTACAGGACGTGTAACGAAATTTCATAAGCTTTAACTATCTACTCCATTATCTTAACACAACGCGTTTCATAATTTTGGTATCAAACTAATACAGAAGTTAGGTTGCCCAACGGACACTAGTGCGGCTTGTAGCAGACCAACATAATTTGGACTATTGATCAAGCACTCGTTACAGACTGGTGGGTCGAACCACTGTTGACTGATGGGTTTTCATTCAACGCCTATGTTTAGCGGCTTTTATAACTGGAAGCTATGATTCCTGTGTGTTATGTGATTTATAGCATACCAGTAGTGTGCACTCATAGTTAGGGTAGAACAAACCGCTTAATTTCTCCAGTAGGTTTTATCTTTCCGGATCTATGACTAAGCTCTCTTTAGAATGTTGCACGGCTTACCACTAACTATATCTGATTATGATCTTAAAGTTATTAAACCTACCGGCATCGGTACTTAGCTCAATGGTAGCGTTGCCAGGGACACTGGCTTTTTTCACAAGCCAGACAAATGCGGGTGAATATATGGGTCTAGTGGTTACGTTGTTGTCGAGACATCAACGTAGTTTTGGCAAACTTTCTTGACATTCTGACTAACTCTCAAGCCGGCTGAAACCCGTACTGTTTGGTGACACGTTCCTCTGCTTATTCATCCATAATACACGTTTTTCACCACTTTTCATGGATCGTTTTACAGAAGAGTCCAGATGCTCAGGGAAAGCCGTGTTGGTGCATTGTCAGGCTGGGATATCCCGATCGCCAGCTCTGGTCATCGCCTACCTCATGGCTCATTCTGACCTGTCACTGCGTGAAGCTTATCGTCTGGTGAAGTCAAAACGTTCCGTAATCTCACCTAATTTTGCGTTTCTCGGCCAGTTATTCGAATTCGAAGCAGACCTGATGACCGGGCGAGTTGTTCGCAAGGCCCACATTCTCAGCCAGTTCATCATGGACAATCCTCCTTCTCCATCAACTCAGTTGTCGTATGATTCTGCAGACGATCTAATCTCAATGGCTTTTTCTACACCCAATTCTTAGCACCACTGATGCTAACAATGACGTTGTAGTACTATTCCAATAGCATTTAATTAATTTGCGTATACTGTACCAAGTAAACACAAACCGGACACGGCAGGATTTTGGCTGAATTGCCAGTTGTGAAAATATTCACTTTGTAACTCGCAAATGTGGCTATATCTATTCAGAAACTTTAGAAAGTTCGCATTTTGAAACTTTCTTTCTGAATGTATGATGCTTTTTTTACACGCTTTTTGACAATCTACTTTTATTCTGTATAGTTCTTTGTTTTTGTTGAACTTCGTTTGATTTATTGAACTGCAGCTTTGGGTTTTAGCCTGACATCCCTCAAACTGAGTCAGTTTTAAAGTTATATGTAGAATGGGTTGTCCTACATTGATTTACTATTCTGACACTGTGTAAGTCGAGGCTCAAACCCAATGCCACGTGCGATGTGGTGGTGATACCACGTCACACAGTTAAGTTGCATTTTGTCGGAATGGAATTCGGAAGCTGACGACGACACGGCGAAGCGTATGATAGGACTGAAACACTCATCGCATTCATAATCGGGTCGGGACAGTTCTAGCACAGCACTTCTAATTCTTTCAATTGCGAATTCTTACCGGTGGTCTACCCTTCTTGGTTGCTGACTGAACCTAGATGAAATATTGGAATCATGCAACGCAACGTTAGAAATAGAGGGATTGTATGTGAGCTGATCAGCAGTCTTGTGACACAGTGAACTGTCCGACACATCAAGTTTGTGGCACATGCGGATGCCAACAGTAACCGGCACTTGCATTCGATGGCCAAGGT
The DNA here is from genome assembly GCA_008508345.1 of Paragonimus westermani. Taxonomy (NCBI): domain Eukaryota; kingdom Metazoa; phylum Platyhelminthes; class Trematoda; order Plagiorchiida; family Troglotrematidae; genus Paragonimus; species Paragonimus westermani. The sequence goes on from QNGE01000615.1 coordinate 69,356, forward strand.
TTGTCATCTCATGCAGAATCCGGAACAAGCATATCTATCCTCATTGTACGTCTGATGGAAAGCGTAACCGGAATAACTCAAGTTGTGACATGTTAAGCATTTCAATATGAAATAAGAGAATTGAAAAAATACAGTGTGACGACCACGCTTGTCTCAGGTTATTCATCATCAGCTCAAATGAATGACGTTTTCATAGAACAGTGTTATCAAGACGAGGTTAAAACAAGTCAAAATGAGGTCAGCCACGTTATGGATGGACATAGTGTCAACATTCTGATACAATTACGTCACAATTGTGACGAACCTAGAATCGTGACAGTCTGATGTATCATGGTATAGGTCGTGGCAATCCCAAGGCGTGAGCAAGACACTTTAATGTGTACAAGAGCGGTTTATTCGGTCGAATTCCGATCGTCTTAGCTGTGGCCGAAATTTGGTTTCTTATGCCTCTCGGGTGACTTCCTTTGGTTCGGTAAGTCAGAGGAAAAGAAGAGGTCAAGTTGACAGTATGGTGCGACTAGACAGAATGTACCACATTTACGTTGATAACTGTCTTGTTGACTCCGCTATTAATCCAGGCTGGATGACGCTCACGGATACGTTCAGACAAGCGCCCGATCGTGCGACCCACATAACTAGTTCCACGGGATCAAGTAAATGGGTACACACATGTGTAACTCACCATATCAGTAGCTGATTAGATAGCTGTTGCATCTGCTTAAATCCGTCAAACAGAACTAGTCAAAGCATAGCCTACGGAACTCCTTTCAGTTCGTAATACAATCGATAGACTCAGTTCAACTGGACAACCAGTGCTTGTTTACAAGTGTCCCACTGAAAGAGAAGATAGACTTTGTGTGATTATGTTGTGGTCCCGGATTTAGTTGTTCGTCTACACTCAACAAAAATGAATCACCTATTGTGTCTTTGTATACAGAACACGCAGTGTAACTTCAACGAAGAACTACATTGGCAAATATGCGGTGTGGCGTTGGGATCCCCGTTGGACCGCTGTTTGCAGACATCTTCAGGGCGAGGCTTGAGAATGACCAGATAGAAGGTGCCATTCATGGATATAATGTTTATAAGTGAGATGTAGATAATATATTATGTGTGATTAGCAAACATGCTGATCCAACGAATATTTTAGTCATTTTCAACTCGGCCTACATGAACACAGGATTTACACTAGAAGCGGGACGTAACAGTCAACCAGCCTCCTACACATGCTCATTAGGCACCGTGTCGATGTGTCTGATCAACAAAATCTGTGGGAAAAAGACATGGAATGGGTAGTATACCACTCTCAGCAATCTTGTCCGTTTGATTCAAAATGAAAACTCAAACTGTTTGACTGATAGAGCCATGAGAATATGTACACCGGATACGATTCCCAGACAAGTGTCTTTCCCACGCATACTATTTCTGAAAAATGGCTATCCATAACGATTTATAGACGAGACTGCGAAATCGCAATGAAAGTTCAGCGTGTTTCTAGCGGAAAGAAAAACAGTGCATATTTCTTTACTATTCGTAGACGACAGGCTTGCCGAAACAATCACCAGGAGAAAACTCTGTTGTCAACAGTCTTTGATACTGCCAATTTACGCTTGTCTTGACTCTGTTACAACCTCGTCTCTACGATCACGGGAAAAGGTGATTGTTTTTGTGCCTTATTTTTTGCGTATACTAATTTGCAGCAATCGGTAAGAATTAGCCGCTCGGCGGAGAACGAAAAGTGTTAGATAGAAACAAAGAATAAGGATAGGAAGAGGATTCAGCTAATGTGACACTAACAAAGTAGCGGTAGATTCACAACTGTCTGGTTTTCGAACACATTGATGGTTTCATAGCAAGCGCTCTGGATAAAGCCAAAGCATGTATGTTTATGGACTGATTGATAACGTGGAATTCCTTGACGGAATCAACTTGGTGACTAGATTCTTCCTAATGATTGTTAAGAAGGGCGTCTTACGAAACAGCCGGGACGCACCATGCCATACCGATCGACCTAGTCAGTTTCCAGTGCTGTCTCGGTGGGTGGTAGTATGGTTCCCTTCAGCCAATCAGATTGCAGCCATGCCGTCCAAAGATTGCACGCTGTCTAACCTTTTCTGGCGTTTGCTTTCTGATGCTCTCTGTAGTGTGATTTGTTCTAATGTTCTGACTTCTATGTATGACTGTTTCATTCGATTCACTCTGAATCCGACTGCCGTATAAATTCATCTCGTTCTACTTGCTCTTCGTCAACCATGTGTGAAAGTCGTTACGCCCCATAGATGTAGAGACCTTGTAAACTAATTCTGACTCGGTTTTCCAATGTACAGTGCTACCCCGTCTGTTCTCGGATTTGGGTCAAACGATTGGGCGCGTAATAAAAAGGACGGGGCAATAATGATAACGAACAGCTGAAAACAAACCTGTTCGCTAAACCCATATTTCTGATGACAGCTCTGCGGATATTTAATGATAGGAAAATTGTTACTATCCTTAGACAGAATTACACAGTAGAAGCTCTAACAGATCTGGTTGTCCCTTTCGTAATTTTGGTGAAAATTTTAACTTCTCAGTTGGATTTCACATGATCCGCCATAGTTCATAAATGACAAGGGTCTATAGTCCTTGGTCAATCTGTTGTCTTCTCTCTAGTGAACTGTCTTTGTCAGTACCCAGAGCATTAGGGACATATGCGCGACTGAACGTTTCTCGCACAATTCCGAAAATCAACCGTTAACATGACAATAAAATACATCTCGAATCTGCCCGAGAAACTATTGATGTAAAAACTGGAGCACAATACCTGTTCAGCGGTAGATCACAATAACCTTTATACGCATGTTGCCATACTTCACAGGATGCAGGTCTTAGTGTCTGGTTTGTGAACAATTCGGGATAAGTGTTTGTCAAACATTGGCTAGCAAACAGTCGTACTAGACTGTAGGTCAACCAAAGCAGAGGGCAAGACTAACGAAAGCACAATGATCCAATCGTTCGTAAACAATAATTTCATCCGCTGTAACGAAAATTTCTTCGTGTCGCTTATCAAATTCCAGAAATTCACGTTCACTTCCACTCTCTGAACCTCTTTGTTTGAAGTAAAGGCTGAATGGTATTACCTCATGGTTTCAGCAACCAAACTCGGACGAATGGCTAAGATTGGCTTATTTAATGTTTGGTGTGTTCCATCACTCTACCCACACTCGACATGTTCGGTCACGTAGTCTGCATAGAGAATAGACTTTTACGGCAACGTTGAGTGACGCAGGAATATGTTGAAAATGCGACAATCCATTAGTGAACCATTTCAAAAATCGTTCTGAATGGAGACCAGTAATGACTGTGAGTAAACCTCAAGGTTTCCTGATCAATAACACTAGTGGAATGAGTGCCAAATAGGTATTTGTAAAATCCTCTCAAGGTCGAACAAGGAATACCAATGTATTGTATGTAGCAGCCATTGTGTGCTGAAACAGGCGGAAGGTGCCACAGTTGGTTTCAGCCTCAGCGGAAATGTTTATAAAAAGACTTCGGCAAACAATGAGCATAAAATGATTTTAAGTGATTGCTCAAACTGGTGAGTCCATAGCGAGGAAATTTGGTTAATCAGCCTAAAAGATCAGTTTTTCAGTGCATTCTGGAACAATAAAGTAACGAATCCAATAAAGGTCGCATTCTGTTCGTTCACCTAAAGAACTAGACCTCTAGTAAGATGATGGAACCCACTGGCATCTGGACAGAAACTAATTCCCTCAGCTGCATACCCATAACACGAAGACTAAAGTTCTAGAATTAGATTTCGAAGAACCTGTGATAACATTTTACAGACTACATTGTGCACGCTAAGCATACAAGCGCTTGCCATGAATAGACTCAGCAAGTTCATTCAAAATAACATTATTCCAACAACCGACAACTTCTAAGTTAACAGTGAAGGAATTTATGGTATCTGTGAAAATAGCGGTAGGTGTACCCAACGGAAAACGTAAAATCTCACTGGAGTGTTTTAAGCAGTGTTGATTTTGGTATGTCCACTAGTTATTCTATCATGTGCATTCTGTAAGTACGCGTTTGGAGAAAAAGGTTCAGAGCCAAAAAACTGATGCTAGTTATTTACCAACTCAACTGTAGCAAAAAATGTCAGTTAAGAAGAATTACGCATCCACCTCAAATCCTTGTCACTGTGTTTTACTGAGAGACACTACGAGTAGTGCCCAAGAGTAGGATTGAGCTGGTGTAAGAGTAATTTTGCTAACTAACTTGTTGCCTTTCATCAACTGGTCCACATAAACCATACAATACATCTAACAACAACCAATCTACTATTGACATACTGGCTTACTTGCTTGATACGCGTGTCTCCTGAGACATGTGAATACCGAGAAGGCAAGTCAAGCAACAATGATTAGCGATATTCGAAAGCAAACCTTGAAATAAATTCATGTTTTAGAACAGCAATGGATAGACCAGGAACAATGACCAAAATTGAACGGATGTAATGATTAGTTTGTTCACCGGAGAACGGGAGACTTCTCTCGTGTCTAAAATGGACGGTTGGCGTCCGGTGATGTCTTGCACAGAAGTGTCAATCGTTTTCAACGGCACACTATTGAGCATTGGATGCTTAACATAGGCAACTGTAAGGAATAATTTATCATTTTCAGTGAATGGAGATTCAAAGCTGTGATTTATAAAATAAATCCAGCCAATACGATACGTTTCAAGGAAAATAATGAAGAGAACAAGGGACTTTCAGCGGGAAGAATGATCGCGCTGTACCGAAGGTTTTATGTCTCAACACATTGCTAAGATTAGTCCGAATTTATCACACTGTTGACATTCTACACAAGGGAACGTGAACGCAATATTCTGAAATGTCTGTCACAACATGACCTGCTATGCTGTAAGCTCCCCGAATCATTATTGGTATGAGATGGTTATTCTTTCCTCTTTCAATATTGCTAACATTATTGTTGTTGTCGGTTTGGAAGACAGTTGCATTGTTGAGTCTTCTGTTGCAACAGTATTAACACTCGGATACTGTACGTACACGGCCCGCTCACACTGAAGATGTAGTCCGATTGCAACACTGACATTTCTCTAGATCGGTGGTACTGAGTACAGAATCTAGACATTTTCAGAGTTTTATCCGTAGCTAGTCATCGAATGATGCTCGGAAAAATATAGGGAAAGACATTCAGGAAGAAGAGGGAGCAAAACGCCGACGTATGCATACTGACACATTGCTACCTGGTACATTCGCTAAATATGCAATGTTGGAGTGGTCAGTAATGTGTGGCAAGAAAATTCGCTTGATATTCGAAGTGAGATACTTATGAACGCCGATAGAGGCTTTCGTAAGTCTAGAGAAGAATACCGACCATGTTCTATGCAGTGGAATGTTTTGAAAGAAAAACTACGATCTGTGCGTACTGTAAACCTTGAATGTTCATTCTGCGCATGCCATACATGTGAGCTCTGAATCTCTGCAAAGCCCTCAGATCTTCTATTTCCAGATCAATCAATAACACGAATAAAAATGTACACTTCTGGCCCTTTCGAAAAATTTTAAAATTGAGATATCGACGAAATTCGGTCGGGTTTCTATTTCGTTAATTTTGCACACATTGCCACAACGGGGCCAACATCTCTGGCATATAAAACTTCCTAACGCATATGGTCATATGCTGTATTTTATTTCGAAATATAATCCGAAACGGTAAACTTAACGAAAGAAAGTCGCTGTCAACGGAACTGGTGTAATTTTAATTTCCAAGAAGGATTAATTTTCAGAGAAAATGCAACTACTTATGCTGAAAAATGTTACTCATGCACAGTCATGCTTGAATAGCCGCAGTTTTGGAGTTCCAACGTGATATGTCGATTCGATTTCGGATTCGTTTGCCTAGCAGTTCAGCAAGTCTGTCAAAAAAGGACCCGGTAGTTGTACACTACCGAACGTGACGGTCGATATGTTCTTTCATGATAAAAGCTCTACCTGATAGTGGTAGACTGTGTCAGTGGTCTTTTCGAGATCGCCATACCGACCAAAATAAGTCAGTTGTCAGGAACAAAATAGGATTACACTTCACTTGTCAAGGAAAGCGGAAGTAAGTGATTTCTGATAGCTGACAACAAGTCACCATTGCAAGACTCCATGTTTCCAGTCAAAAATGAGAGAACACGGATCGATCCACCGGTTCACACAGGCAGCGGTAAAGGGAACACACCACCTGATACCGAATTCCCAGGACAGCCAAGAGGGACGTTAAAATTATACTCTTAAGAATAAAAGACAAAAGGGGTGAAAACTGACATTGTGACACGGTTATTTGGTTGGAAGACAAGACACGATGTCATTTTTCACAGTAACTGTTCCACTTCACTGAACTCCACCACTACTGCGCAGATAAGTGCAGTAATCACCGGTCTAGAGGTTTATGTAGGACGCACAGCATCCATAATAACGAGTATCATTATTCAAACAGGATACAAAGACAGAGTTTTTAACGCATCCTGTGTAAATTATCAGAGGGACCGGAAACACATCGGTTGGGTTGCTGAACCTATGATGGTTAGCGGCCGAAATTAACGTGTTGAGGTATAAATCCATGTTAACGCTACTGCCATCTTAGTCATTTTTTCCATGTTTTTTCACATCTGTATTCTTCTGTCTAAACACTTAAGCCACGACTTCCGCTCTGTAAAACTTCGTCTCAACGTTTAAGTTAATGATATGTTCAAATGGTGTCAGGTTGTGCAAAACTTGGAGCTAATTTGCACCGTATGAGTGATGTCTCCCCTATTCATTTATTGAAGTTCACTAGTGAAACCGACTGTTTCAGGTTAGAATTTGTGAAAAACGAACTGACAAAACGTGCGACCATGATGAGCCGGACCGGGACCCTAGTTCATACAAGTGCATGGCGAAATGGTGCATGCACGCTGGGTTAGAGTAAGCTTATTTCATACTTCGCTATCAAAATGTCCGGAGCTGAAGTGAATTTGCTCAAAACCTTGTGTTGATTTAAAGGCGCTTCACCTCACACATAATGTGAACAAAACCAATCCCAGTTACTCACGTTGGGTGAACACAAACAGAGAAAACAATAAACTTCTCTTGAGATGAATTCCCAAACCATACTGGCGTTTGAAAATTGTCACTGTTGTCCAGTTTGCTCTCAGTGTAATGTGTGATGCCCCAAGATCTGAGAAGCTGAAACTGGGCTAAAGTTCTTCACTCCAAACACGAAAACCACTCACTTTAATTAGGAATTTTAATTAAAAAACCAAATGATCGATTATTAAGGACGTCGGCTGGTATATGGATTCCATATTTCAACCTACTATGATCTTTATGGAATTCAAATTGGTGTGTAGATGGACCTACATTTTTAGTTCCATTTTGCTCTTCTGTGTCCTACTGCCTTCATATGTCAATTCTATGTGAGATGATGTTAACATTTTACAAAGACTGTCCTCCGATTTCCTTCCAATGTTTGTGGGTAATTCCTTTCCGCTGTTGGTTCTAAGTAATTCTGTTTACACCGTTTTTAAGTTTCCACAGTCCATGTTTTCCAACCAGCCTTACCACACAAAAAACATCATTACGGTAGATGGTGGGGTGACCTGACGCAACCATCTCATTTACTGACAATTTCAAATTTCAATCTCTGTCACTGAGCGAACTATTGAATAACTTCGGGAAACATTTAGGACACTATTCATGACCTGAAAATTAAGCAATCATTGAGTCTTTTTGACGCTCAGCGTCAAAGTCATGTGACCTACTGTTCGAGAGTCTTAAGCTTCAGCAATTTTTAAATTTTTCACCTGTATTCCACGTTTCCTTTCAACTTAGGGAAGGATTGCATACTTTGGAGTGATGCTACGGCGTGCGGAGGAAGTTTGCCCCCAGAATCCATCAGCAGATCTAATGTACTCAATGCCACGACTGTTACGAGCGAACGCCGCCACATCGTGAAAATATTTATCTGGGCATGACGTCTATCGTGATTATTCGCGCCGCTGCCCCGTTTTAAAACTCACTGGTGCCTGAGTCACTTCAATGATACCAAGTAGGATGCATGGCGTGTGGTGGAAAGAAGATTTCACGTGATAAGACACCATTTACGTGCTGCTCATGTGACACTTGCCTTGACCAGCTCCTTATTCCGGTCACTGCACTCTAAGATGATGTATGGATGGTCGATCAAGCTGAGCCAACCGAACACCGGCACGAAAATAAGACCTAGGAACCGATGGTCAAAGTTAGTAAACACTGACCCACAGCGGTAATTGGATTCCGTTGACTCACTGTTCTCGTACTAACTGCCGTTTGTCAAAAGCTGAAAACGGGACAGACGACCAAATGCAGTAGACGAACGTTCGTATTAAACACATTCTCTGCTACTCATTACATAAAAGTTTACTCATTCCGTCCGTTGAGCATGTGCCACATTCTTGGTTCTCATCAATGAATCTCGGCTCCCAGCTACGGGGACCCATTTTGGACACAGTCGCTCCGTAGCCCTTGAACGTGCTCACTGGTTTACAAATTGCTGGTGGACTATGGAAACGAGGCCATCCGGTTGTGTTTCACTGCGGTCAAAAGTTCTAAATCACGAAGTTCCGATAAACGATGACATAAAACCTGTTTTACACGACAATGCACCACTTTCGCCTTAGCTATGAGGTCAGTGATAATCACTGAATTCCGATTGATCGGGTGACTCATATGAGAAATATTTTTACACAGCTGGTTGTAAAGTAGGGAACCGTTTATACTCCCAAATCCTCCCTCCTGAATAATGAGCTATGAATGCCTTCGAACAGCAAGATAAGACTAAGTTCATGCCAGATGGACCAGACAGGTGTGGGATACATTTTTGCTGTCGGTGAATGGTCAGACAAAACACGTTCACTGCATGCCGCTAATCTAATTTATCGTCTTGGACCCCGAGGATACTTCGCTGATTCTTTATGGACGATACCTCTCTGCCTCATCACATCAGAACGATGGAACACAAAATATGAAGCACGATATGTGTTTCATATCCCTGGTCAGCGTGTTCGAAACAGTCCGAGAAAGTTTTTGTCGCGGATGGATGGAATCATAACCTTTGACTTACATCAGAATTTTAAAAAAGACTTGTCAACAAAACTGAACAACAGTCAAAAGCAATTTCGACCTGAAAGGGTACCATACTTCTTATATCGACTAGGCAATGAGAGCATGACAATAGTGAAACCAGACGGTACAGAACATTACGGAATCCCAAATTAATTTTACTGAATAAGGGTAGCAGTAGGATCCACTTATGAACTAATGGTCCTTCAGTTTTCATAGATGTTTGATTTACACTTGGGGATAAGGATAACAATCCACGAATAACACGTCACTACTGGAAGTCCGATTCTATCAACTAATCTGAGGGCATCACTAGGGACAACCGGTGAAATAGATGTTTGACCAGTTAGGTGCGGTAACGCCAAAGATGTTGTTTTAGAAAATAAACTAGGTTTTTGTAAATGGGCTATCTGTGGAAATACTTGTTGTTCGATGACACTTTGTCAACGAAACTCAATTAAACTTTTCAGCAAACATTTTATAGCGCAGGGATAGCTTGGACTTTTATGTCAAATGACAGAAAAACAAAACCTGTTTGCCCTCCTTCACTTAAGCACAGGTATAGGTTCCACTTTGTGGTGCGAAGTGCCAAATAAGCAGTTCCACAGACAAACTGTAGTGTTAGTGCTTTAGTCAACAACAAACTTGTCAAATGTACTGCACTACCTCCGATCAACTAACTGAATGAAATTATGAAAACTGATTAGACCACAATTACGTGTTCGTGTGTAAATGTTGGCCAAGTCAAGAGATTTTGTAATTTGTGTGAAGCTGTCAAAACTTACGTCACAAAAATACCGTCATCTGTGTATTGAACTGAAAATGCACATAACGCTCCAAATTGTCTTCTGGGTTCAGTGGCACTGAACATACAGCATCGGTAGACACGATACTAAGTAAGCCAAAGTACTTCATTAAACTAACCAGTAGGTCAAACATTTATGTAAGTAACTAGTGCTATAATAGAATGATGGTGACGATACGAATGAATAGACGGAGCAACCAACAAGACAGTTGTGCTTTTGCGTAATCGACAATTCCAGAGTTCAGAAATGCCTCCTGATTCTGCTTTCGTGTTGCTGACTTGAAAAACCCAGGCAATTTGTGGTAAGATTACCTGAGTGGACGAAGCAGGATATGTTGATATGTAGAACACTCAAGTATGATAACGTGAAGTGTATTGTTCTTAGACATGTGGACTGTTCACATCATTTACAATACGTGAACTCTGATTAGTGAGCATGCATTAAACCAATTAAGGGTAGTATGAGAATACATCAGTGGCCGCAATAAGAATAACACATGATGGCTTTAAATTAGTCCCATGTGTAGAACGTTGGCAGGTAGAGTTTCTGAAGTTAGGTATGGTGTTGCAGATGGGAATGCTGTTGCATCACGCTACATTAACCATCTAAATAATTCTGCTCTGTCGGATGGAATAATAGAATGTTTTTCTTCCTCTAAAAACACTAGTTTTCATATGTTTAGAAAAGTTTACGATCAAGTCAACTTGATTCTAACAGCTGGAAAATACACGTTGAGTTCGAACAAAGAAGCAGTGAATTTTAGCCCGTCCATTGGTGTGACAAGTTACACTTTCCGAAGTCCTGTGATTAGAAACCCTATTCCTTACCCAGTTCATATAAGTAGTCGAATGTTAGTCAAAACCTTACTGGAGAAAGTGTGTAGTGGAAATAAATCAATAAGCTACAGTAAATCTCGATACAAATGAACAAGTGAAGTCAAGGACGGGACTCACCGAGGATGAACAATATAGATGAACCGTCTACTGGATTTCAGGAGAATTCGAAGTGGTCAGAGAGCAGATGATGGTGCGAAGCAATGGAACCGAGATTCAATTCCACAATGGAATATTTCAGCTGGTTGGCAGTCACCGACGTTGCATAGTTGGTTCCAGTGTTATGATCATTTTTTACCAAGTCAAACAAAAATGTACACTTCGGCTGATACGTCACTCAAGTGAGATTAGTAAAATGATGTGGGAAACATTGAAAACGCCACTCTTGTACAGCAAAATCAATCGGTCATCTTTTGCCCCTAATGCTGATTGTGAACAAGTTGTTGACCTAGCAAACTACTCAAAGGCACTTAGGCAGGTATTTGTAAGCGGAGGTAGTTCAGTCACTTATTCGGTAAAAGATTCAGGCTTACTGTCTATGGGCATAAACGATCAGATTGATCAGAATTGGTCAACCAACTAAGTTGAGACAGAGCGCGAACACGATTACACGCCTTTAAGGGCCAAGAATAAACCTTGTACTCCAATGAATGTCACCTTTATACGAATTATGAAATACAAAAACCGAATCAACCATTCAGACAAGTGGTCCATATACGTCGTAAAACTAGGCGTAGAATAGCACAAAGTTCGGTATGAAATCACAACCTACGTATCAACGTCTACGTCAACACTTTCGTAATGATATTTCCAAAGTTTTATGAGATCTCTAGGAGATTTGGATGTCATTAGTGGTTTTTTGTTCTTGTTGTATTGGGGAGAGCTTTAGAGAGCAAAAACGGAGTATCCATACGTTTAAACCTTCTAGTTCTTCAAAACCTGTTGTACTTGTGCTCGTAACGTTACTGGTGTGAACCGAGAATAGGTAGAATACTTTCTTAGGGTTGATTCAACATTCCTGTGGGTGATTTGAGCTTTGGCAAGTTTTACAAAAAGTCCACCTAGACCTTTATGCTTCAGAATTGGTTCCGTCAGATAGATGATACATTAATGTGGGTTCCCTAGAGGGTAATGTGTCACTGGAGTGAGGGATGACAATCATTACTGTTCAGTTAGTCAAACTCGTGAAATCTAATTATGTAGCGCCAGTAAATTGGGTTGTAAACGTTTCCGGAAAATCGGCTCCTGTGATGGCTAGTAAACGACCTTTGACCCACTTTGATCGCGCTCCACCGACTCGATAAATATGCTTGAACGAATCGGCCGTGTTGATCAGACGATTCGATTTCAACAAGGGCGCAGCGACCGCTGATGAGCGTTTATTAGCCATCGCAGTCCGCTTAAACTCACACCCGCTATCCTCACAAGAACGTCTGGTCAAAACACTGAACGTTCCGTCGCGTTGTGTCGATAACACGGATCGACCTGTTACATAGGAGTACCGATTTTTCGAAAACGTTTACAACCCAATTCACTGGTGCTACATAACTAGATTTCACGGGTTTCACTAACTGAACATTAATGATCACCATCCGTCACTCCACTGACACACTGCCCCCAGTGAACCCATAGTAATGCGTTGTAATTAGCCTGATGATGAAGCACTGAAAACAAGCTTGTTTCCTACGCATTTTCCTCATGACTAAACTGGGCATATTCACGGTACTCAAATAGGTGATAGTCAGCATTTTATTAGGGTATATTTGTCAGGTATCTGCAAACATGCCTGGTGAGACAGCCATGCAATCTAGGAGCAAAAGTCTATGCAACCATGTAGTGATTATCATATAAATGACAACGACCTCTTTTAGAATGAAGTGTGTGCACAAGTTGGAATTTACAAGTCGTCTCTAACAATTGTTTTGAGATTAACTCTAATTCGCTCTGGGGATCTGTTGGGCAAATAGTCATATCTACCCACGCAAAATTAAAAATAGACTCTGAGAAACTTCAATCAAGGCTCATTCTGTTTTATAACCACAACACTGCTTGTGAACCAGCGGAGCGCTGTCTATTGTTTCCTGTCAGCAGTCAACTGGTCTCGTTTGTTCTAAAAGAACAGCAGCCTATTTTAACAGTAGTCTGTCTGAAACCACACTCGAGCTGATTGCAACACAAAATAATCGGTGGAATGATTATGGTACGCCGCTCAACTAATTAGCATTGTCAAAAACCAAATCAGCTGTTTCCATCCATTCTACCTGGCAATCAACATTAGTAAAAAAAACTGCATCCCTCCAACCCAAGATTTCTAATGCGTCGAAAAGGTTCTTCAAAATCACGGAAGCACTAAGATGCAAATTTACCCCATTCCTACTTGTCAGTTTGTCATACGTGTCTATCAACTCTTGTTTTCAGGTTAGAAGTAAGAGCTGAGCGTAGATCATGCTGAGCATCGGATTTATAACGTGTTTTAGTCCTGATCGCTAAAAGAAAAGAAAATCTTACCTCGTTTATATATGCAAAAGAAAACGACAGAATAACTTTTCCAAGATCTTATTTGAAGGTGACCGTTTCGCGTACTGATCAGTTCTTATTGAATTCCGTTACTGTCATTTCCAACTTTTAGACCAATTAAGTCTATGGAATTTCTGTTCCAACCATTACTTCAACAATAGCCAGTCTATGGTATGTATCGATCTATTTGGTGTTGGAAGTTGTTTCAGTGTTTAGGGGGAAAAGGATCTTAGTTCAACCCGCGATATGTCAAGAATACTCCCAGCGGTAGAGTTTGAGATTAGCTGTTAACCGTGCATGTAAGGTTCCTCAAATGAGTCCTTGTTCGCGCACAGCAGCCAGAGCACAATTCTTTCTCAGTCGATTGAGCTCAGTCCAGTTGATGTCAGTCAGTTCCACTGTTCAGTTGTACAAACAGTGAACTGCGTTTCTTGTTCACATCACGTGACCCACGAAAACATCTCGACAACCAATTTTGGGTCAAGCCTCTGGGGTTAGGAACCACTGTATCAGAGATGGTGGAACACACAAATCTCCACTAGAATAATACAGTACTGGAACGTAAGATTAGGAAACCTTTTCAAAGTATTAAACAATCAGTTTGCTCTACCTTTATTGAATTTTTGTTTGCTCACTGTTGCGGACGCTTTCCCACTGTTGCAGATAGTCGATTTACTTCTATGTTATCGCCGCTGACTTGTCTTAACAGCTGATGATGGGCCGGCTAAATTGAATCTATAGGTTTCTGCTTTCTGATTGGATGATTGTCAGGTTGGTCAGGTTTATGGCTAACACGTCATTCGTTTTGGGTCACGTGCTAAGTGACACGAATCCCGTGTACGTTCTCAAGTCTTGTTTTGATTCCGCGCTGCAGGTAGGTTTATAACACACACTTCTGAAGTTATAGATGGACTGGTTCTGGGCTATAGGTATCCATGAGTACAGACGTACTGGAAAAACTACGACCCGTGGAGATTTCTGTAAGAAACTTGCTTGGCCATTGCAGTTGTAAGTTATTCATAAGCAACCGCTCCCGCAAAACAATATCTAAAATGATATGAATCCCAACGTAGCTTTCGGTTCTCTATGGTATTTTAGTATGACTCAAGATGAACGTCAATCCGGATTTGCCAAATCTAAATGATACACAACCCGTGCAAATTCATCAAACTCTCAACTCTAAAACTTGCCCCCTTTTGTGCAGCTGCATAGCACTTTTCTGTGTATGAAAACAAACGTACGGGTTCTTCACGATTTAGTTTTTTTTAAAGGTATGGAAGCCAGAAAGTACGAGGCACTGTAGTAGACTTGCTCAGATTTGTCTGGTCATGGTACGGGTTTGAAGAACCTTCAAGTTGGTGTATGAGATGTACGTTTCAGCAGCATTGGGTTCATTCTTGTCAGGAGGTGAGAAGTAACTGCTACATGTAAATAAACTGTCAATAATGAACATGCTGTCATCCGGGTGCACGTCTTATTTAACAAGCTTTGCCATGTTCCTCATACAGGAAGTCTCTCGGAAGATACCGTAAGATAGCCATAGGAATCAGGAATTTCTTGTATCAAGAGAAACTGGCACAATTAGATCGATTCCCATCGTGGTGTTGGTCACTCATGAGGGAAATGGTTCGCACCACAAAATCCTCTTCATACCGGTTCACCTGCACACTCATAGTGACCAAAGTGACTAGATAACATTGAGTAACTTTTCCGCAACCGTCCACGCCCAAAACTGTGGTGACTTTTCCGGACAGAACGTAATCAACGTTGACTGCAATCATTCCACATGTTACATTATGTTTTGATTATTTTCCCTTAGAATGCTTAAGCAGTCAAACTGAACCCACATTCATTGGCCTGGTGTCGTCACAACTTGTGACCGAGTGAACTGAGTCTTGTGACTTAATCCAAACTTCTGATGTACGGTTTCCGCGGTTGGGTATGAGATCACTCTGATCACGTATCTCACTCACGTGTTCCAGTCTTCGCATGTAGTGTGGCCTCCTGTTGTACGTACTCTGCCTTCTCTGCACCAGTCACCTAAGTGATCAACCAAGGTACGACTGTGCGACCGGAGCTGAGGGAACGAATTTCAGAGTGGAGTGGTGACAACAACCAGATGACGTCAAAAACGGGATTTTTTCTGAGTAACACATTTCAATTACTGGAGATTTTGGCTTATATAAATTGACCACCACTCATAATTGGTTGCAGGTGTCACATGCAATGAAACATCCCAGTATGAATGATGTTCAAAGTGTAATAAATAACATCT
The DNA here is from genome assembly GCA_008508345.1 of Paragonimus westermani. NCBI lineage: Eukaryota > Metazoa > Platyhelminthes > Trematoda > Plagiorchiida > Troglotrematidae > Paragonimus > Paragonimus westermani. The sequence continues at coordinate 84,914 of QNGE01000615.1, forward strand.
ACTTCTTTTCAACAGTACTGTGAATGAGGCTGGAAATTATAATTTCGCCGGTTTCAAAACGAAGAGCTGTCATAGTCAGAAGGTGACTGACATGGCATAAAGTGTGTCTTCTCTCGAAGTGACTGACCAATCTGAACATTACTCACAAGCGAATGTGAATTAGCCATTGCAACTGATACTTCTGTAGTGCCCAATATGCGGTCATAGTTCCTACCGTCAACACAGTCACCAAATGACATTGTGGCCGGGGTTCTGGTCTCCGCCGTGGCAAGCAGTGACACTACCGACAAGCACCGAAAAGAACAAAATTTTCATGTGAAGGGTCCTTCCGAACGGGGTGACTGGAATGTGTACGGGAATGCGACAACTGCGATCAGCTGTAAATGGTTTTCAATTTAAACTCATCGTACCAACTCCGGTGGCAGCTAATATTGTCTCATGCCAGGCTTTCAAAGAAGTGAGAAGGGACATCTGGGACAGTCTGGTTTACTCGGTTGCCATGACTGTTTCAATGTAACAAAGGTCATGTAGTGGACCTTCTCTATTCCTTGTTGTCAGACCATTTCCAGTCCAACACTGTCAGGTTGACACAATAACGCAAGTGGTGTAGTTTGATTGACCTCGGCCATCGCGACCATGAATGTTTTATTTTCCCTATCGTTACAAGGTAGCAACTTATTGTGAACTTCGTTCAGTGGCACCCCTCACCCCTTGATCACCAGACTAGAGTGAGAAAGAAATCTATGTCATGACCCAGGTGACTCAGTCTAATGTTTGGTTGACCTCACTTGGAGTTGGCATCTGAACTCAACAATAATCAACCAGCCGGACCCGATGGTCAGTCAGAACAGTGGTGGACTGGGCGTTGTGTACAAAAGAAGACAACTTCGAAAGGATTTTCAAGCCAATCCACTTTACATTTCATTGTAATTTATTAAATGAACACATTTAGGATAGCATATCCTCAAGCTAACCACAAAAGCTGCTTTGTGAACCTTGGGAGGTGAATAGTCAACAAATACACAACAATAGGTGTATTCCATACACTCTTGGACAAAGTGGTGGACAGCGTGATCTCCAGCATACAGGTGGGGTATTACGTACGTTGCACTGCGCATCCTGATAATCCAAACAATTAGTCAGGGCCAGTCTGTACCGACTAGCCAGCTCAGACCCGATATTAAACGAGGAATACATTTGACAATCGACTAGCTCCACCTTCATGTATATGTACACGCTTCTCAGTTCTTCTTAATGAATGTCCCATTGATCTCATATAGAAAAAATCGAAGTTTGTCTCATCTATCCAGCGAATAGTCTGTCCATTTGCAATAACACTCCATCAGTCGATTTGCAAACAGTCGTCGTAACTCCAAATTCTCAACTGAGGTCATGCCAACGGGTATTTGGCACAGTTTCTTGACAGTTATGCACCAGCCATCCACATATCGACTAATCGTTGTGGTCGATAACTCCTTCTCAAACTCAGCCTTAGCGCGCAACCTCAAAATCTGCAATGCAATAGTTGGGTATATGGAAATCCATTCCAACAACATATCGATCTCTGATTCTGTCAGAATCTCGCTTCTGTGTACTTTGCGAGGCTGTGCTTTGTAACTGATTTAATCCACTTATAAGCGGTATTACACTTGATTCCGTCCAAAAGGATAGCAGTGCGCCAGTCATCGTCCCTTTCGAATGCTCCGATAACACATCTGCGTGTTTCGGGACTGATGTGAACGTATTTGTGTCCACCAGCCATGTATGCAAGAGAACCAATGGAAATGTTCTCACAAATTGGTCCACTCACACATTGCAGCTCGAAGTCTACCACAACCCTAAACGTCACTCCTATTGGACGTGAGATCCACAGACACCCCTAAACACTGGCAACCCTTTATCTGTCAAAGGAACCAATAAGACCAGCAGTTTGCTGAATTAGTAGGAACAGGGTCAGGTGATCAGTGCTCCACTTTGACCACTAACCCCGTTCTTATTAGGCAAAGCTGTTGGCACCGTACCAAAGTAGCCAATGCGAAGTGCTCTAATTAAGATTGGTTGTCCCTTCCGGTTAATTGGGTCAATCGCGTTCTTGTCGTAACATCCGAGATCCTAAGGTGGAAATTCCAATGCACCAAAGTGATTTGCTCTAGTATGTAATGGAAAATCTTGTGCCTAAAGTGAAAACAGATATGTAAAAAGGTGTAAAGGCTCAACTTGATGTGCGTTACCGAACCAGAAGACACAAATCGATCGCCCGTCTCCCCAGTTTCTATCGAACCCCCCTGCTAAAAAAGAGACTAACACGAAGAAGCTCAGTGTGGTTTCATTTAAGATCGAAAACAGTTGTGGTGTTGTCAACGTTGACGACGAATTAATGGTGTACAGAACAGTATGTTTGGAGACGATGACAAAGAGCAGTTTGGAAAAGACTGCTGGAATGAATGTGTGTTATGAGGAAGCGGTGAGCAAGAAGTTGGTTAAAGAAGAGTTCCTGATTGTCCAAATGAACAAACTGGGGGAGGGGACGATATTGAATGGCGGTTGAAACTCGCTCAGGTAAAAGTGTGACAACATTCAATGTTGTGACCAGAAGGTGGAAAACATAATAACTACGTGGGTACTGTCATGAGAACAGTGTTTTCTCAATCATATTTGCGAACCGGAATACTCTGTACGTTCTTTGACCCTTGTCTGGGGAAAAATCCGTACAGTATGTGCGTTGTGACTCCTTCGTGTGACTAAGTTGTGCGTATTTATCAGGATTGTGCTTCAGGGTTCGATGTGAGCATTATTGTAAATCAGGGGTGTTTCGCAATTTCTTTCGCTTCACATTACTCACAGTTGTTATTACACTGTTGAGTCGTCTAACACTGTGACGGTTGCTGTACGAATAAACCGCTGCCTTTTTATGTCAAGACGTTCTTTAAAAGATAAAGCAGGAAGGTTAAAACACATCGAAAAACGCTGAAATGGTGAGTGCAATTTGCCAGTAGGATGATCATCGTGGATGTGTACGGAAGAAGGTCAACAGTTTAACTGTTAAGTATGCGTGAACAAATACATTGGGTGAATAGTGGTGACTTTAAAACGATAATTCGGACGACTGACGATTGATCGGTTAGGTTCGGAGGCCATCAATGGAGATACTAGTGTAGTGAGGATAGACGGTCGCACCATACTACTCACACCACCATTCAGTAACAGCGGTTCGAGATGATCGCGGATCGAGATAATCGCGTGATAAATACGGCAGAGATACGGGATGGATCGTTGGAGGACAAAATGATATATAATGGCTTTCGCTACACGACGGAACTGATACGTGGTGTCTAGAGCGACTGGAGTATCCTCAGAAGAGTATGGTGTGCAAATGAGTGTTTCCGTTTCTTGTCGTGCTCAGACGCTTAAGTAGTGTGTTGGTTTCTCCAATAAAGCAACCTTTGTGTCGTCCGCCTTTTGGATTCACAACA
>QNGE01000615.1:91836-160510 GCA_008508345.1 Paragonimus westermani
ATGGCTTTCGCTACACGACGGAACTGATACGTGGTGTCTAGAGCGACTGGAGTATCCTCAGAAGAGTATGGTGTGCAAATGAGTGTTTCCGTTTCTTGTCGTGCTCAGACGCTTAAGTAGTGTGTTGGTTTTTCCAATAAAGCAACCTTTGTGTCGTCCGCCTTTTGGATTCACAACACTAGAAGTTTATCTGATGCCACCTTTCAGTTGCGAATAGTGGTTCTCATTTAGTGCGTGTCTATAAGCAAATCTCGAACTTTACACACGGTTAGTGTATCCTAACCATGGCATGGCTACTGCGCTCTCAAGGTCATCCAGATCATTGCCAATTTGTTTTTTTTCTTGGGTCTGCTGATGTATTCCGGGTATTAAAAAAGAGCTGTTTGTTCTCTATGCACAATCCTGTTAGCGGTCAAGGCTGTTCACCGACGGACAATTTAGCTCCCATTGCCATTTCGGGGGTTTGGATGGAATTTGACAACTTTGGCAGTGAATTTGTAGCAAAATCCGTCACGACATAAATTTTGTAACATAATGCTTTTGGTATCATTTTTCAGATGAGATCAAAATAAAAAAGCCTTTTGTCCTCAAATCGGCAAGAAAATACATCTATACTGGAGAATTTGTTTGGGTTATCCATGTAGTTCAAAACGTTGGTGATTTTATAGATCACCTTCGAACGGCTAGCCAGGGGCATCGCCGAGGTCTGATTCACATGGTCCGTTTTTTCTAGATACTGTGTGAGTTCGCAATGGATAGTACACAATTTTACTTTGGGAAGAGAGAACGATGACAAGGATGTAATTTTCCAACTTGCGAACTATGGCGGCCGTCGTCCAATCGTGACCTTCATGACGTAAATTGTTAAGTACAAGACAGTTTTTCCAACACTCATAATAACGAGAATATAGTGGAGATTTTGAAAAGTGTGTATCACAGGTTTACTCAGGACGACCAGTATACACAGTATGCACTTTTTCTATGTTCCGTTCCTTCGAAATGCAATGGAATTCCAGCTATTCGTGTAATGCGTAGATTGAGAGATATTTCTATCCGACAACGAGACAAATTTATCCGCACACTTTTGCCAGGAGAACGGTTATATCCGTTGGTTTTTTTTATTACACCGTCAGACTCTGCTTCACTCAAATCATCCCACCTTTTCTAGTTGGTTATTTTTAGTTGATCCGTTGAAAAGTATGTTCGACTGTTGCAACATTTAACCTTGAATACTGGACCATGTAGCTTACCAAATGAATTAAGATCGTAGACAGCTAGGCTGGTGTATCATGTTGGTTGATCCCCAGGAAGTATTTCATCCTTTATTCTGTAGCAATGCTCCACTTGTCTTATTGAGTCATTATACGCTGATCGCCGTAGTGGCTTGTAAATGCAGGACTTGTCTACGTTTCCCACAAAGGTATCAGTTCTGATTTCTTGAGAGAAATAAAAACTATTCAACCCATTGCATTGTCACTGCCCCACGATCGTTTACCGGAAATGACCAGTGCTTCACGTATCATAAAAGAACGCATTTCAATCGCCCTAGCATCCAAACGAAATTTCACTTCATCAGAGAAGATTGTCTTGGTCTCCCCTGATGATGTGATTCTAGGCCCAACGAACTGTTCCGTATGAAGTTTCTTCCCCGGCAATGGTAGCTGAAGTTTCTGATAGGAAAATGGCGAAAAGCTCCGAATGATCCCGTTCATTGTAATCAACAAAACCCGCAACGATATATCCCGTTTGACAATACGTACTCTACCAACTATGGCGGATGTCTCACCTAGCCTTGCTATTTTCTGGTAGGATACGATATCATCAAAATAACCCAAACAGGGCATCGGTGACGGCTGACGAAATCGTTCATCAACAAAACACTAGCGTGTAAGTTTTTCCACTTGAACCAACCAGAATGAAGCGTGAAGGTGTGCGTTAGTATCTTGCTAGCCTGATGAACCAATCAGAGTGCAACGATTATGAAATTGACCCTACTTGGCCACCTAGTCGCGAAGTGGTCTAAACAACCGGACGTTGGTTCAGCTTGTAAATAGCCACCTTTGGCAACCAATTCATGCTATATACTTATATGTATTTCATCCATTTGAGGAACTTGAATTAGGCGTTACAGTGTGTTTCTCTGCAGTCGTGTTCTTCCTGACTCTTCTCTAGTAGGCTGGGTGAAGCAGCACAACAGGGATCCGGGTAGAGCGCCCAAACCTGGATAGAACGTTTGGCAAAGCAGAGGTGCGCTACATCGTTTTTGCGGGAGATGATGAACTTCCTTTCATATTCATTTTGTATCTCTATACTTCTCGTAAACTATAGTGCTCGCAATCGTCGCGAGTCCCCCCGGTTCCTCCAGTGTTAAGAGGCCAAAATTCCAACAGTTGCATGCTCTCAGACATTAGCAAAGAACGAACAATCAAGTCAGCGCATAGTTTATTGTGATTTCAAGTTCAGTCGTGTGAAATATTTGACTCAACCCATTCCATCCAAAACGATTACCGGTGTATATTCTACTTCTCCGGTTTTCGACCGTTAATCCGACCTTGACCCAGACGTTTCTGTTTTATCACGCCAATCTGATAGTTGTGCGAATAGCCACGTCAGTTATTGCGTTTCGCTTGAGTAGTGTGTGCATCACCTTTTTGGAGCTCTGCTCCTTCCACTTATTTTAAAACCTGATGATTGCTCGGACGAACTCAGTCGGGTATGAATGTCATCTTATCTAATTATAGTTCCCCTTAGCCTGTTCAGCACCAAATTACAATTCATTTCCGGGCAACGATTTGTCGATCGAACTTGTTGCGATTGTTTACTTATTCAATCTGATAAGCTGTTCAACAACACCGTGGCATTGTGATTCATTCTTGTTTCGATTACCGGGACACAGTGATTCATCGCTAAGCGTTACTCACCGTCTTCGTTGGAGGTCTTGTAGGTAGGGTGTTGAAACCATTAGGCCTGTGGGTGCTATTTATTGGTGGTATCAGGTGAAGAATCCAAGCTCAGACTTGATGAATATATTCGGAACTCCAGGCCAAATCTTTAAACAGATCGGCTATCAGAATCCCTTGGATAGATTGAAGGTACTGTGATCTCTTATTTGCTACTTGCAATATAATAAAACATATCTATGGCATGTTTCATCGAATGTGGTTGGTGTTCTCCTCCACTCATTGTTCCCTAACTTAATGTTCATTTTTATATCTCAGTTGACAAACGCAGACTCATATGAACATAAGCACACATAAGCACAGACTTGTAGTACGACCAATATATGATGCTGGACACCAGCAAATAAATGAGTACACACATTTATTACAATAGTACTTGATGATGACCGCGTTAACATGAACACAACTCAGCAAGTGAGTTTTCATACTTTTCTGCAAATTCCAAGCAATAGTGTCACATTGCACGTTTCATAGAATAATTACATTTCAAGCGAGGTTATGATTGCTCATGTGCACCTAAATCTGAGTTCAGCGGTTTCGAGCGATCGAAGAAGTTGGTCGATGGTTTTACCTTTAAGAGTTTAGTGATATGTAACTTGAACAGCACTCAAAATTGATCGTTGTTGTCTAACTCCCATATGTATTTCAATCACCCCTTTTCGAAAAGAAGCACTACACTCGAGTTTCGATTTTGTTAGAGCTCACCAGTGGTGCATATTCTTACCGCGGTCTGGAATAGAACTCCGCCTACGCTTTCGTGAGAGGACTGTGTTGAACAATGCGCCGATGACTTCACATTAGATACGACCAAAACATCGTACGTAAACACCCAACTACATTCACTTGTGAGCATTGCTCAGGTTCCCCCGACCGTCTGGAGAGGAGACACGTTAACTGTCGTGCTAACTCCACTCGATGACCCTACCACCAGGGCTTCTCTCTAAGTTGAAATCACAGAAATTATTGAGTCGCCTAGCAATATTTTGATTACCGTCTCAATAGTGATGGGACTGTGAATACCCAGAAAGTAGGGAGAAAAGTAAGTGGAAGAGAAACCCGTACATGACCCATTCAACATTCACTAAGTGTACACTGGCATGCACCTACCGATTAAAAACTATACTGAGACTGAGTATACTTTAATCCCAAAGCAGCGATTTTAATGACAAATGTGTATGAAATATAGGCTTGGAGTTAGGAATGTGCACTTCAGGTCTGCCCTTGAACTCATCCAACGACGATGCAAATACGACAGATTGTGCTACGTTGTTCCAGAGTGGGCACACCTGTGTTCTGAAAGAGCGCACTTTGTAAATTAAGTGGTTCAGTCAACGTTGCAACCCCATCTAATCGCTCATGAGATGAGTATATTTGCTGAACGAAACCATATTTCTTCTCGACTGTTGACGTGCGGGGATAAGTGTAAGCCTCCTCTAACGTATCGAAATGCATCAGAAACTGTCATAGTTTAAGCAGTCAACCTGGATGAAGTGATCTTATGGTTTTCAGATAGCAGCAATGTGAATACGCTTAGTATTCGATATTATAGTAAAACTTTTGTAATAAACTTTGCTCGCCCTACAAGTTGTTACCTTTTTCGCTCTCTCTCATGCAAAATCTGAGTACACTCAAGCTAACTCATGGAGGTATTTTAACGAAAACGAGCGGTCTTGTAGATGAGGGACTGGCTGCATCAGGCAGAGTGAGGCACAAAAAACCCGCCAATAATAGTTATTCTAAGGAAGAACTGTTCACCTATTCATAAGTAGCAAAGAGCTTGAAATATTGGGCTGAAGAATGTTTACAAGAACCTTCGGAGAAACATACCAGCATCTTCTGAGTTTGCCGTACGGTACGGTACCAAAGAGTAACCATTTGCTAACGCTTTGTTCAAGTTCAGTTTGTCTGCAACTGTAAGCCCGGTTTCGTTGGATATACAAACAATTCATCATAATGTGCCACAAAACGTTTCTGAACCTCGGGGCATAAAGGCGCCAGTCAGATTCATTTACAGCGCCAATTTGGACAGCTTGTTCGATGATACACACAGTGATCCAGTCAAACAAATCTAATCAGTCTCCAGTATTGGTGTATAAACTGAATACTAGTTCTGTTTTTTGTTATATTGATCAGCACTCGCCTGTTAACATCGCGATCGCCTAAATCGAGCTGTTAAGAACGCCTCAGCGGGCCATGAAAGCAAACAGGACACGGAAATCGATTCTGGCATGATTCTACTAAGTTACTTTCAACTAGCACATAGGTGACAACTTCATTCTCTCAGGTTCCCCTTCAAACTTACTAGCGACCACTCTGTGTTTATCAACCCATGCCGTGATCTTTCCATCTTGTCACTTTAATACTTGTTCATTCCAAGCCTAGTGAAAAGTTTCACCCACTGCTTACATCGACACCGTTCAATAGTTTAACGATTATTTTGTCCTGATCCATTTACTAGGAATGACCTCAGCCGTTTAAATGAAATATGTACCGATTCAGGACAGAAATTGTTTTCGCGACCGATGTTTTGTTCTACACTCAGCTTTGAATCCATTATAGTGCACGTGACCCGGCCAGTACATGCAAGTGCAATCTTTCGTCTTGCTTAACGGTGAGTAGAATGGAATGGAATATGCTCAGTGAGCACATGGTGCTCTAGAACATCCACTGTTTAATCGCCCCCCCCCCAAGATCTTGTGCAGCATTTGGCTGAACAGCTGAGTCGTCTAACAGCAGTCTATGTGTATAAACCTAACTGCTGTATAGTAGTTCGCAATGGCTGTAACCTGTTATTCAGCTGTCGTTAACTGACATCTACCTGTTCGAATTACAAATGTGTGTGCAGACTGGTATCTTTAAAATAACCACACACCTTTAGAATACAAAACTCACTTGTCCCAAGGAGATGAACCCTCACATATTTTCCCTATGTGTAGAATCCCTAGATAAGTATTTTGGGAAAAAGAATAGCTTGTGTGCTGAAAATCCCATTGGTACCACATCACCTCTTGTCACATAATTAGCGACTAAGTATTGTTCAACCAGGGTCTCCACTGAAAGTAATGATGGATATATTTATCACTTGAAAGCGTCTTTTCAATGTTACCGTATAAATGACTTCAGTTGCCTACACAACCAATATAGACAACTGAGATGTACTAACTTACCGAATGTTCTGTCCCCTCTTCGGTATTAATTCTCTATGTAAGGGATATGTAAGGGATATGACCTAAAAGTAAGGGTTATCATCATGGTTGAAAATACCAAAGTGAACTCTAAAAACACTTGGTCCAACAGGCTCGTTTCAACTTTGGTGATTACCGGGCCACAAAATGTGTCAAGATGAACAGGAGACAAACAAGCAACAAATTCAACTGAGAACATTTACGTCATAGTTATAAATAGAATCAACGTTTTAGTAGCATTACGACATAACTGTGAAGCAACTGGAACAGAGTCTTTCTAGATATACAAGGGTAGATTATTCAGCCGAATTCCAACCATATCATATGTGACCAGGGTTCGGCACCAAATAGCTTACGTAATCTTTCTAAAATACATAGAAGACAACGGTGACGAGCACGACTGAATAACGTTGAACAGATAAGGCATCTGATGTGGTTTATGGAGTTGATCGACCACACATAAGAAATCCTCCACGTACCGCCTATATACGGTGCATTCAAGAATAACGTTGACAGATTGGAAACAACCACCACAACGCACTCAAAACTCCAGGTGTAAGGTAGACAATATAGCACAGGTTGCCATGTGCACGGGCATTTTATGTGCACAACATAACTTGTCCTATGATGTTAACCCTTTCTTAAAAATATTTCGGCGAGTTATTGTTCCGAGCTTAAATTCAACAAGGACAAACATCAACGAGTGGATGTTGTCAAAGTGAGAACTTCATTAGGACTTTCGTTTTGTAGACATCTTCATAGAAAAGTTGGGAATGACTAGCTAACTTCTGTTAACCATAAATTTAGTGTATATCCACCGTATAATGGTGACCTTCTTTATTGTTAGTGATATCGCTAACTCAACGAATACCTTAGGTATATTCAGCTTAGACCACATCAACGTAAAACTTACATTGGAATCAGAATTGAACTGTCAACTAGTTTTACTGGACGCACTCATTCGAATCCGTACTGATGCACCTGAAGCGGCTATAAAATTCTAGATAAACATTGTGCCAGTTAGTGATTAAATGTCTTCTAGGGAAGTTGGATAGTGTAGTAGTTAGAGCCACCATTGATCAAATGTACTTCTATCGGCACTGTGCTGATGACATCCCTTTGGTCATGGACGTAGGTAACAACATGGTAAACGCTCTAACAGAGATCAGCCATGATCATCCGCCGATTTGTTTTTCATTTCTGTGACAGGATTAGATGGTGCCAGCCACTTCCTTGATATCAGTTTGAGTAGAAGGAACCAGGAATGTATGAAATGATCAATTTATCATAATGATACTTGCAATTACTGTATTTTTGCTGACTTGAACTACGAACAGAATTCGATCAGCCGTCTAACACACGCCCATCACCCATCAAGAACAGATCCGAATTATAGTGTGGAAAAGTGTCAGTTAGCTTAATCTATAAAAGTGAGAATGTAAAGTTGAGGATAAACTATAGTTGTGGGTTAGGTCCTCATCGGATCTACACTGCCGCCTCGTCGCGTCTCATTGCGCACACCAGAGGCATGTTAATACCATCAGCCTGGTTCATTTCTCCCTACCAGCTATTTTGTGTTCATTGTCACAGTTGGAACTGTGGTTGCAGGTATATTGGGGGGATAGACAGACGGCTAGGGAAACGGGCCAAGCAACGGCTACCGAAGTGAATTCACCAATCAATCAAGCAACCGAACAACAGCCTTGTCCCAAACACGCGAAGTTCGGTCTTAACGGTCACTATACCCTTGACACAGGCTGGACATACAGCCCGAGCAGCTTGATCCTACCGTGTAATCACAATTTGCAACCGGAGCAAGCTGTTCAGATTAGCTGAAACATCTCGAGCCACTCACCCCAAGCTTCTCTTGCGTGCTCCTAAGGATTTAACGGTTACATTACGCCTGGCTGGGTCTTCCTAACTAGAGTCAGTGTAGCTTTGGGAGACGCGGGTAACTATTTATTTGTTTTCAGTTAAACGTTCATTTATTTTAACTTGACTGATGAGTCCAACCCATGAACCTCTTGGTTTGTCTGTGTTATTCAAATTAACAAAGGGGTACAAGTTGTTCCAAATGGTCTAACAGTTAGAACTAGATAAATATGCTCGGTAGATGCTTCGGATCACGGGTTACAGACTGCGGTTATAGTCTACATAAGAATGGCAACCCGGAGCTCTTCGATGGACCAACGAAATATGTTCCGGAATTTCAAGTAACCACACAAAGGGGGATACACTGGCCGAATCACCGCCAAGCTGTATCATCGCTTCCTTAAAATGAAAGTTCAGACCACGCGTTCCAATCACCAGTTCTCTGTTGATCTTAATAGATCTGTAGGATAATGTTTGTCTATAATGCATCCAGCGGAACTCATTAATTTGCTTACGACTTCGGACAAGTGTTTAAGTTGTACGGCTCGGCACTTGTCTAGACGAATCAGAGAACACCCTCTAGTGCGTAATTGGACTGACGTGACAGCATCGCTCATCAGCTCAATTGTGGGGTGTCTGGCTTACAGCAGACATATGGACAGCACAGACCAATTTTTCAGTGTTTCTTTATGGGGTTCCGCCGATGCGACCGAACTTTGATCTCTAAGGTACGCTTGCCGAAGCCATCGCTATCGGATTGTGCAACCCGACTTAGCGTAGAGAAAAAGGTTGATTCAACCGTTCCAGCAGCCCTGGTCGCTAGGAGGTCCGGTGGATCGACACTGGGTTCATTAGTTTGGCAAGTACGATCAGAATCTGCCGATTGAAGACAGAGTACACACAACACAGAATCACCACCATGGTCATTAACTCTAAAGGGTTACATCTATTTGAAAACGAACTGCTAAACTGCGTTACGAGTTATTAGCCGACACACAGGAGGCTCGGAAAACCTGTGATATGTTATAGGGATATTCGAATACCGGTACATTTTACATGGTACAACAAAAATGGTTGGCCACGGGATCTTATCTACCAGCTTCTCGTTTATACAGACAAAACAATCACCAGGCACATGACATGAAGACGAATTCAATATGAGCCATTTTTGGAAGATGATCACGATGGTGTCCACCAGGTTTAAGGTAACCACAGAAGCCGTAACTTTGCCCATGATAAAAACCATAGAGGTAGGGTCTTCAAATCAACTGTTATTTCGACTGACAACCTTATAGTGAAGCGTGCATTTCATAGTCAATATTTTGACGAATAGTCAACTCAAGAATTTAAGGATTCACAATTTGAGGTCACTTTAATGGTAACAAATTAGGATTCCAGTTTTATTGGACTTCTGAAAGCGTGACATTCTCTGTACTTTCACAGAAAAATATTCTTTGATCAGATTAAAGACTCTTATTAGTTGATGGAACGCTGAGTGCTTTGAGTATAACGCAACTGACTCTCACAGTCCTAGGCCTGGCATAACCGCAACAATTTACGTTGAACTACTGATACACCTGATTGCACCAACCTTTTGTTGATGGTCCTATACAACTATTTTTGTCACCTCTGACCCTTAAAATGTCGAGAATTTCAGTAGTGATGCATCACAGAATTTACAGCTAAAGCTGTTGGAAATGTTACACTTTGTGACTCATGGTTCATCTACTTAGTCAAAGATTTCAAANGGCCATAATCTGATGAACGTAATTTTCGAATTCATTTGCTTCACTAGGCGTTAGCTGTGTCAGTATCCCCTCAGCGACCGTCCGTTTGTGATCTAGGTCATATACTCTGCTCAGCCACGTGTCCTTTTCGTTTAGAGCCAGACGCTGTAGTGAAGTTCTCGTGATGTTAATGCGATTTCAGTATTTCTTCATGGGGTTCCGCCGATGCGACCGAACTTTAATCTCTAAGGTACGCTTGCCGAAGCCATCGCTATCGGATTGTGCAACCCGAGTTAGCGCAGAAATAAAGGTTAATTCAACCGTTCCAGCAGCCCTGGTCGCTGGGAGGTCCGGTGGATCGACACTGGGTTCATTAGTTTGGCAAGTACGAACAGAATCTGCCGTTTGAAGACAGAGTTCACACAACACAGAATCGCCACCATGGCCATTAACTCTAAAGGGTTACATCTATTTGAAAACGAACCGCTAAACTGCGTTACGAATTATTAGCCGACACACAGGAGGCCCGGGAAACCTGTGATATGTTATAGGGATATTCGAATACCGGTACATTTTACATGGTACAACAAAAATGGTTGGCCACGGGATCTTATCTACCAGCTTCCCGTTTATACAGACAAAACAATCACTTGGCACATGATATGAAGACGAATTCAATATGAGCCATTTTTGGAAGATGATCACGATGGTGTCCACCAGGTTTAAGGTAACCACAGAAGCCGTAAATCCGCCCATGATAACAACCATAGAGGTAGGGTCTTCAAATCAACTGTTATTTCGACTGACAACCTTATAGTGAAGCGTGCATTTCATAGTCAATATTTTGACGAATAGTCAACTCAAGAATTTAAGGATTCACAATTTGAGGTCACTTTAATGGTAACAAATTAGGATTCCAGTTTTATTGGAGTTCTGAAAGCGTGACATTCTCTGTACTTTCACAGAAAAATATTCTTTTATCAGATTGAAGACTCTTATTAGTTGATGGAACACTGAGTGCTTTGAGTATAACGCAACTGACTCTCACAGTCTTAGGCCTGGCATAACCGCAACAATTTACGTTGAACTACTGATACACCTGATTGCACCAACCTTTTGTTGACGGTCCTATACAAATATTTTTGTCACCTCTGACCCTTAAAATGTCGAGAATTCCAGTAGTGATGCATCACAGAATTTACAGCTAAAGCTGTTGGAAATGTTACACTTTGTGACTCATGGTTCATCTACTTAGTCAAAGATTTCAAATCTTATTTATTTCACAATAACTGACTCTGATGGAAGTGCCAAACGTCGATACATTTTAATGTGGAAATAGAAAACCAGAACAATGTAGGAAACTGAATTATCAGTAATCAATCGAATGAATAGTTGATTCAGCCTGTTAGATTCACTAGAGTTATCGTATTGTTTCTGAATCAATCTGGATCCATGTATTGGATGCTGTTGGTGCTTTTGAAAATGACGGATTTACATCAAGGCAGATAGCTCGATGTTTAAAAAATATTGTCAAGTGAGACCGTTTTATTATGTCTGTTGACTGTTGGTATAACAGTTGTGTCGTATTCCTGTTGACAGTACCAAAGAAAGAAACATCCACATGTGGAGTCAGCGACACCATTATAATCAGTAATTATCTGGAAAGTTTGAACGTATATTCATGACTCTTTAAGTCACTGGAAGCAGAATGAAACTCACAACGATCGACTGTCACTCATTTGCTGAAATCATTATGGGACACGATAAACAACCGTTTTATCGGGCACTCTGTGGAATGATTTGCTCTTGTCACACTCTTACCGAAAGATGAATCGTGTCCATGTGATGCAACGCTGAACGGTAACCAGTGAGGGACGTGCCACGTAACCGTTAACAATATATTTTCCGTACGCTGCATTTCTCACACATCGTTAACATTTATATTTATGCTGAAAACGTATTTATCTTCACACAGGTTCTATGCCGGAATTGAGCAGTCTCTTTAACTGTCAGGATTCAGGCAACATAACTCATTGCTTTGGTACACACCTACTTAGCCACAGTGAAGTATACGGAAAACGGTCCTGTTGTATTCGTTAGTGCGTTACTTGCTAGGCGTGACACTAATTTCACTTACTGACTGGAATGATTTCGAGAATTAAATGTTAATGTTTCGTTCCAACCCATTACGGTTTGTGGCTTCAAAAGTGTGGACATGACAATTCAAAGTTCAGGCAGTTGGTAACGTGAGAACGGCTACAGTGTAGCTGGAAAGCATCAATTTATTTAACAGGTCAAAGGAGACACGTCATTCCATCTGCTACTTGTGAGCCAGCCCTCAAAGTTAAGTTTGTCTTCTATGGAATGTCGCAAAATCACAGCGGTTCATACTGACATAGTGTGAAGAGACAGAAGTGAACATGTTTTAATCAATTCTCCTTCAGAGCAAAGAGACTACGTTTATCCCGAGCAGTCGCAAATGTAAAACATGTAGTTTATATGCGACAAGCAAATAGAGACTGGGCAGAGTACGAACATGCATACATTCACACCAAATATTATGTTATCGATAGCACGGTAACCAAATGGTTGCTTCAACTACTTCTTTGCACGTAACATCGACTAATGAGTTCTGAACAACAATGATTCGCTGAAGACCATCAACTTCGAGTTCCGATTGCGCAACGATATTGTGAATGAGTTAGGTGGGTCAGCTTGGTGGCCTTTTTGACAGTTGAATTTCCATGTAATTTTTCTAGTAACAACTGCTATACGGTTATTCCAGTCAAAGTGGTGTGTACAGAAAACATTGGATTTACTTTTGAAAAGCTTTCTTCTAAACAAGTTGACGGAATGATTGTGGGTAGTCCGTAATGTCTAGTATCAGCTGGTATCTTCCTGGAAATGATCGAATAGCAAGTCCCAGATAATATTGCCAAAGCTTTATTGTACAGATGGTAACTTGATTATATTTTGATTTTTATAGATACTGACCATTCAGACTTGTTTTTTAACCCTTTTGACTTTATTCACCCGAACCTATTCTTCTCCCACGAAAGTGAACCAAACGGCAGTTCAGGTTTCTTGGATGTACTCATCCTTAAGTGTAAGGATGGGATACTACAACGATCTGTTCATCACAAAGTAGAATGGGGCGGACGATATCTACAGTTCTTCAGCATTGTTTCGATAACACACAGCCGGGTTTGATCAACACTATACCATAGGGACTCCTGATTTGTTCCAGACAGAACAAGAGGTTCTACGGAGAAGATATTGGTAACTGGGTATCCTGGAGAATTCACAGAACCTTACGGCATGGTGTACAAATTCAATGAGCTAATTAAAATGACTAAAAAGTAAGGCTTTTCTTTATTTCTGCAACTCAAAAGGGATAATTTGACAAACATCAGGCGCCCGTTAAGTTTAGCTTTATTACATACAAGTTTTGCTTGGTTCAAACCGCTGAAGGACCAGTCCTACGTAACCGAGAACGCAGTTTCTCTAACTATTCTGTCTAGCATGTTGTCTACCAGCTTACTTTTGTCCGAAGTAAATATAGTTTGAAGAACAGTCTCTTTTCGGTTGTTCATCATCGGGAGAACTGCATAACATTTCATATCATCGTGATTATGTAACTAACGAAATCAAAAGCAATTTGTCACCTAATCAAGTCAAACGGTTCTGACCTGAAGAGCAATTAAATGACTACATTGACTTCCGGAGCTGTGGGTAACGGGGGCCATGGTAGCCGTAAAGCATGAACCAATTTCTTCTGAACCCACAACTGTGGATTACACAGCCGAATTATAATCGGTTCACCGGCGGCCAAAATGCAACATTTGACTGTTTTGGAAGGATACCTGGACAAACGATAAATGGGCTAGAAAACCAGTCCCGGTGATACTTGGTGCCCTGAATCAACCTGGTGCGCCAGAACAGTACATGAAACTGACTTGTCCCTTAGCTAGCCATGTGGGGTGATGTTCACGTACCCTCTGTGGAAGACGCCTGGTTGTACGACTGACATAACCTGTTCGACAGTAGCACATGAAAGAATAAACACAAAAATAAATTCACACAGTTAGCCCACGTGTCATCCGGTTATAAGTAAACCATCGGGGTTGGAACTGAAACAGATTCGTAGTAGGATTTTTCAGTTGCATTACTTATTCCACGAGTCATCAATTCAGCCCACCTTCGCATTTACAGTCTAACATCTTATAAACTAACGTAAGTTCCATAGATGAGAGCTTACTCAGATCTGTAATGACGTCTACATAACCAGAAAAAAAATCCACAAGCAGCACGTAACAGAACATGTCCAGAAATAGTTGGAACAGCTAACACAACAAAACCGGGTATTTGGATTGTTTAATTCATTCGCAAACACCCACTGAAGTCATGAGAACGACAGAACAGTGAACGAGAGTGGATTTCTGCGTTCGATAATCAGGCTAATCACAACAAAATAAATATGAAAACAGCGAAGAAGGTAAATCAGAAAAACGATCAATTCGAGTTATGGACGGCGTGTTTGCTGTTAGTTACATAGTCACTGTTCCAAATCGTGGGCTTGATTGCTTGTGGGCCAGGGGAGGTTAAGTGTCCGCATGAACTCCTTCTGATCGCAGAGGTCAGGGTTGCGCAATCGGCTGCTGATGGCTTCGGCAACGGTCATCATTCGGAATCTCACCCTTTTTGATCGATTACTTGGCACTCGGTAGACAATTTGGAAAACATCTTTCTTACTGACAGAATGAGTGGAGTCGACCAGATGAGCAACAGTCGCGCTTGAAACCGTTTTAATCACACCACTGTTTAACCACGCAGGATGATGTTCAGGTATTCTGTCAGACAATCACCTTGAGGTACGACAAATACATGATGCTCTACACGGGCACACAAGTGAGCACACGCAACAACTAGTTGCAAAATATGGAAGTTTGTCTTTTGGTTGTGAACCGATAACGGATTTTGTACGGAAACTCACGCACAATTGAGCTGCAAGATAGGTTGTTTTGACTGACTTTCTGAGTTTTCAAGTTGACCATCACTCACATTTGATCGCAGCGTTCGCATTCAGATAGACTTTCCAGCCAGCCTCTTTCGAAAAGAAGCACGAGGCTCGAGTTTCGCTCTCATTAGAGCTCGTCAGTAGTGCATATCCTTGCCACGGCCGGGATTTGAACTCCGGACATTCCAAACCTGAGGCAACCGTGTTAACCACTGCGCCATTGACCTCACATTAGGCACGACCGAATTATCAAATCTGAACGCTCAACCACTCTCGCCTGTGAGCAATGATCAGGTTGCCCGATCGTCTCGAGAGGAGACAGTTACTGCCTGTTAACTCCAATCGATAACCCCGCGATTAGAACTTCCGAGACAGGTCGAGATCACAGAACTCATTAAACCTGCAACGCGATATTTTAGATTACTGAGTTTTATTGAGATAACTTTATCCTGTCTGGAAAGCATTACACGCTCTTTCTTTTGTAAACACTTCAATGCATCTAAATGCTGCTTCGTCAAGAGCTGTCTTACTTGCAATGCGTAGTGAAGACACTGATAACACGAGCTCACCAACGTTGGTTTCAGTCTTTCTTCGTTTAAAAACGGCGGTGAAGTTAGAGCAGCTAACTGAGCGTACAAATTCTCAAACTGAACTTCTAAATCGAACTGGTATTCTCACGATGTGGACAACAAATATTAGGTCCTAGTGACAATGCTTCAAGCACAATCCTGTTCAACTTCAAAGAGGAGAAGTTATGAACATACCGCTTGGAATTGTTGTGAAATTTGGCGCACGGATTCACAGGATTCAACTGAACGGATGGGTCGGTCATCCGTTAGGTTGGTTGCAATATTGTTAACATACATCTCGAAATCTGCACGATCGTTTTCCGACAACCCATCTAATATGCCTTCACATTTGGCTAGCTTCCGCTCCATTTTTACAAGGAGTGTTCATGCTGAATAGCTACCAAATGCGTTTCATTCAGAAGGCGATGCAGGCGGTAGAGTTGTAACGTAAGCCACTCTCTGTGAGTAAGAAACTTGCGTTTATTAGTTGTGCCGCGTACATCGGTAACATTTGCGGTCAGAGACGTGGTCAATGCAACTTGATTAGTTTGGTTCCCTTTGTTATACAGCGTAAGGTATCGCTAGATAGTAGTAAGGCAGATGTCGAGTGTCGCAAGAACTAAAGACCAGCTCTTATCACTAGGAACACGAGGCTCTAGAGCCGGCGATCGCAAACATGTAATTACACAGTACAGATAAAGCGAATAAGTAGACTGACAATGTACTCATATCAGTTAATGGAGATACACGTCATTTGTGCAAAGGTTATGTTTGTGTTTGTCGCTGTGTATTTTTTGCATTGCTTGTAGTGGATGTATAAAACAGAAACATTTCCAGAAAAGTCGTTTTGCAATTAGAACACAGTGAATGTCAAGATAATCTTATTTCGACCACGCATCAATAGAGTAAATGAGGTCAGTGGGTCAGTCAAGTGCCTGCATCTAAGACATGTTTAGTAATCGAAGTCCCCAGGTTCCAGCACAGCGGCTGAGTCGCTAGTGTGTGTTGTGGTATCTGGTTCAGTAATTACTGCGCGGTATGTTCCACTAACGATTGTTGTTAACTGAGATCTGTCTAACCTAGATTGTTGTCACTGCAGCTGTGGGCGAACTGGTAAATCCAATAAGAGGCAGAACGACCCATTGGATGTGGATCGGAAGCACGGTAGACGATACTACGATTGAAGAATGGTATTTGCGATTCACTAGCTTAGTAACCACCATCCAAGGCCGATCGTAACAGTTCGCTTACAGTGGTCATAGTCTGATCATCTATAAGGATGTTATTCCATCAACTTTGTTTTTCGAAATAGTCCCAGTCAAATATTCGACCATTTGTTGCCTACGTTGAATTTCCGTGAATTTTTCCGTATACCTATTGACCAATGAAACTCTCTTCAAAGATTCTTCTCCCCTATGGATGCTGTCACCAGTACCTAGTTTTCTAACCTCACAGAACAGGATTCTGGCTGAGCCACACGTGTATACTACCCGAGGATATGGCAAGAATAGGATGTATCGTTCAGTCCACGTTTTTTTCAATAAACAGCACGTTGCACTGTACCATTCATATGTCGACTGAACAAAACATCAGAAGTCGAAAAGTGGTGAACAAGACCGTTTTCAGTGCGTTATTTTCAGGCCAATTATAACACAATATGAAATCAGTTGCCAAAATTGGACTGTGTGGGACCTAATACAGTGCGAATCTAGTATGATTTGGGTATTATGGGCGTGGTTACTGTGATGCTGTGTCAACCGCCCCAACAACGGTAGGCGATGTTAACTTCAGTGCTTTAGCAAAAAAGAGTTCTGTGTCAACAGATTGGGGTTTCGCAGCCGGATTCGTAATATCTGGGAACAGTATGTTTCCTTTAGTCTCCTTCTTATAGGAATCTGTCAAATTTAGGTGGAACGAGTTCAGGTGTCCGTAAAGTTGACTGAAGTGAATGCAGGTCGTTTCCCGAGAGTGTCATAATGAATCGAATTCGTATTTTTCCTGCATCCATTGCCGCATTCACGTCAAGCAAAGTTGAGTCCAGTTTGGTCGGCCAAGAATCCGGGTAACTCAAGGATTGTTTATTGATAAATTTAACATAAGAGCTGTATGCTTCAATATCACTTCAAACAAAACACTCATTTCTACTTGACGCTCATCCCAGGACACCACACTTGACAGCGGTGCGTTCAACTATGGAAAACATCATTTCTTGCCGGAGTGTGCTCCAACGTTACTTCTTGAGTCTTTTTTGTGGTTATTGCGACATCTCACTACGCGCTTCCGTTTGAGTACTCATGAGTAGTATAGTGTGATCGTCCGCCTTTTCTACACCAGTACACCTACAATAGATGAACAAGTTGGAGGCAAGATTATTCCAACACGCAGTGTAATATCTCGACGTGGCTGTTAGATACGGCCAAACCCCATTGCGGATGGATTACAGATAACACAGGTGACTGGATGAGTCTACACTAAGTCCATTCAACGGACGACATATGGTGGACAAACCCCACGACAGTAAGCACCAGCCACACGCATAGAACCAGGCAGAAATGTGCACGAAGTACAAGAGGAAACCGCCGCTGCGTTGCAGACTGGAATTCCGGTTCTTAAGCGCGACCGTGAGCTCGTGTGAAGTGACAGCGTGTGAGTTGGACAATGAAGATCTTGTTTTATTGAACGACGTTTCGCTACCGACTGTTATTTGCCACACCGTCAGGATGAAAACGAACAGTCTGATGGCAAAAAGAATCGATTCTGTGGGGTAACCCATGGAGACACGCAGTGGCAGATTGTGGTTGAAAACTGAAGGTGGACAGTTTGATGCAGAGGTGTATTCGTGAATAACGAACTGACATAAAAATAGAACATTTTAGTTCGACTCACCTAAGAGTTATTCGGAGTACTGCCCAATTTGAAAGAACAGAATTCCGCCACCGAAAGTGAATCATCCGCGAATCGTGTTAATAATCTTTGCAAGCTATCTGACCCGTTTATGGAGTGCGCAGTTCACCATGGCCACAAAGTATCGCGGAGGGCATACTGTATTGTGAGCAATTCCGGTGTGCCTCTTATACGCGGCATGTATGTCCTCTATGGTTTTGTGTTTATACTGAGACTTATCAATGTATCAGTTTAATAGCAGTACTTGAAACCTACTTACAATCTGCTTTCCTACCAGAGAGTTGCTATCCGGGGTGTAATTCAGCTTGAATTTGCGTTCATCAGTAAGCAAGCTTTTTAAATTCGACACGCAGCCGACTTTTCGTGGCGATTATGCGGGAAATTTTTTTCAGGTTTGAGAAAAGCGACTTCTCTTACCCCCTTTGTTAGTTTAATTGCTTCAAAATGCTCCAATATTAAAAACCGTTGTTGTTATGTGCGAGATTGTAGAAAATGTTGAGAGATATTGACCGGTTTGGCATGAAACCAACCAGGTGTTCTTGAGCGATTGTCAGTCACCAGTAGGTAACTCATGTAGAGATCACATAATCACATATGTTTTGTCACTCACTCTATCTTTCAACTCGGAAGAAAAGGTACCTATTAAGCGCTACATAGTTGCCAAAACTGCCCATACGAATGTGTATTTAGGTTACATGGGCATAGGTCATCTGTGTAGCTTGGATTTCTGCGGTTACTTATTTGTGCACTTATCGTACGCTTGTGTGCTCTTTTGAGCCGGTGGGATTTTTTTGAGGATGACACTTATTAAATTACTGTTGAGTAGTGTCTCATTAAATTTTGACATGCCTCAAGTCGATCAGAGAAATGTGAATACTGATTTACATGATTGCCACTGATTGTTGCAGTTCACTAGTCTGATGAAAAGACGCTAAAGACAAATGTGAAATTGACGGAACGGTTGAAGGCATGTAGCAAGGTATTGTTGACAGTGTTTGCACTTTTCGAAAGACTGCTATCAAGTCAACTAAAATCGTGACCGTCAACAATTTTAAGAAATCAAACTGAAAATTATCGAATAGTCGTGCATTTGAACTAGCGATCATAGAGTTATAGTGACCTCTCAAAATTAATTATCTGCTCAATTTTGTCTGCTGTAAAATCCTCTATTGGAGTAGGTGAACACAGCAGGTTTTAAGTGAAGTTCTTTTTTGGTAGCTCACATTTCACATTCATAAAAGGTTTCATGTGTTTGATTGCGTTTACATGCCTGCCATAATTCAGAGTTTACACAAACTGTCTAGTTACTCCTAGGAATCTATGCTATCCCGTTTACCAGTGTACGCGTGCTCATCAGGTCACGACGGATTACTGGGTGTCTCAGGGGGTTTCATGAAGAAGACACTTCTATAAAAAGCAGTCTTGTTTAAGCTTGATCGTTGAGTATGAATTTGTTTGCAAATCCATCATGTAAGATAGATCTGGTGTTTGG
Source organism: Paragonimus westermani (assembly GCA_008508345.1). Classification (NCBI taxonomy): domain Eukaryota; kingdom Metazoa; phylum Platyhelminthes; class Trematoda; order Plagiorchiida; family Troglotrematidae; genus Paragonimus; species Paragonimus westermani. Next base: position 111,563 of record QNGE01000615.1, read on the forward strand.
GGATAGTCGTATGTTGTCTCGGTTGCAATCTCAGATTAAGACAAACATCATGTCTAAGGGTAAACTGAGACGGAAACCAACGAGGCTACCGGGTGGAAGAGTGAAGGTGCGTGATTCCCTGAATGTTCAAACGCTCACTGTCCAGCGTAAGACAATGGATATCAGACCGTATTTATACTAAAGATATGGCACGTCAGACGAAAACTTACAACTTGCTATGTTTCTTGCCGGAATTCGTTTTAGCTAAGTTCCTTTATTGCCGGTCGCTTCATCCCCTAATGACTGTTTTGTATTCACTCTCTCTTTTACACTAATTGTTACTGGTATCATAGTGGTGTCAGCCCACTCTTGATGCTGATAGCCTCACCATTTTGATAATCCATTATTGTGGTGATCTGTCTATTCGAATAATATCTATAGTGTGTCACTTTTGCTCCAATGGACGTGATGTGTATGTATCGATAACCGCCCGCTGGCGAGATGAATCAATCAGCTGATTGTATCCAGCACAGCGTAGGACTGGCCATAGATACCAGAAAACACGTGGTGGATTATTTTAAAACTCCGTGTCAAACTTCTGAGGACGCGCGTTAAAACATATACAGTTACAGATAAAACATTTCGATCTGAAGTTTTTGCTGCACTGAAAACATGGGGTGACGTCAATGGTAAGTGTCAATTCGGTTCTACTGGGAGCATATTTCTTCAAACAATGCATAACACAGTTTCACCTACGGTGTCAGCTGCAACGGTCAAGCGACAACAGTACTATTATCAAACATTATCCCGTGTCTCTCATCAGAAACATACTCATATCTATCAGTAGCGCCATTTTTGAGAGCCGCGTATTTAATATTCAAGCTCTTTACGTAACCACTGAAAGAACGATAGTGTCTACATCGTCTTGATAGACGTGCAGTCAGTTCTGTGCGGCTCGCATAATCAATACAACGACGAAATCAACAGTGTTTAGAGGGTTAGTACAGTAAGGTTCTTGAGTTTTACCCCCAAAAGATGAAAAGTGTACAAATGAGTTTGTGTTTTCTTAAACAGCTCTTCACGGGCTCTCTTCTTTTGGGTAGGAAGTAAATCCGTAAATTTTAGCTGATTACCTTATTCGTCGTTCAACCACCCGTCGTGTACAAAGTACACGTAACAGGCTAGTGTTTGCGGTGAAATTTCATTAACAAGTTTCTATCCTTCAGCAAGCAATTCGCTAATGAACCGTTAAACAAATATCTCTAAGTGACCTACTGTTCCAAAGATATGTAATGAGGTCACCTTCGATTATCTCGAAAAATCCTAAAATCTCTGCGAAATGAGAACGATTTTTCCAATGCACACATTATCTTTTGAACATAAGGTTCCTACAGGGTACTGACGCCAACTTTAGTGTACTAATGTAGATACTACAGCTCCACAAGTTGCTGCCTGATAAACTTGCGTTATATTCATTATTACAGCTCACTTTCTCCAAGATAACACGGTCCTAGTCGTTACCGTCAGGAATGGCAGTCAACCGTTACAGTGCTCGTTTGAAATTGCAAGGTCCATAGAACTTCCCTCCAGTGATCGGCTAATTTGGCCGCTGGTGTACGGTTGTGATGGAACTGTATCACGTTTGTTTCCCGAACACTGTGATTTACGTTCGCTAAAGTCTGCATACTTTTACACAAAATAAACGGTAGGCTAATGCTCGCAGATTCGTACCTCAACGTTAAGACTTTTGAACCGCATTTGTGTGAACGGTCAGGGTATTCTGTGAGCCTGAGTCACCGGTCGAACGAACTGGGATCACGATAGTTTTCACCTGTAGGTACAGTTTTATCGATTTAGTTCTTCGCTGAGTGATTAATTCTTAGCGGTCCTTGACACGTCAGTCTGTTGCCCACATAATTATACTGAATACTTTGAAGTACCTGCTGATTGACACAAGTACAAGTTTCTCTTGAGATCAGAAGCCATACAAGAAAGAATAGCAGCCGATATCCGTAAAAGACACTTTTGAAGCATCGGCCAGTAGTTTTTGCTAGCTGTCCCTTGATACTACATCACATATTAAGTAAGTTGTTAGATTATTTGCCAGCGTAGACATTGTTTAAGTGTTCCCTTTGATCACTTGAGTTGCGTATTATTCCGAGCTGAATGGAACCTCTAGTTTATCGCTTCATTTCAAATGAGGTTAGCGGAACAGTCAACAGGAATGCGGAAACTACAAAAAAATGTGAATGGTGTTTAAATTATACCATCAAAAATGTCCTATTTCCTATGAGGGTTGCAACTATGTTGAGGCTGCGTGTAAACACAGGAGGTTAACCAAAAATTCACATTTTCCATGGATAGAGATATAGAGAAATAAGCGTTCTGTACATTGTGTTAGAAGATAGCACCAATGTAACTGTATATGTTCACCCAGTATTCAGGATAACGTTCATAGATTTGCGATATGACCAGCTTGCTTCGTATATTAGTGTTAACGAGTACACAGTTTGCTTGAATGTTTAATTTTTACTTCAGTGGCCATTGTTTTACGGTTCTCTTTCTGTAATCTGTCCACATGTTCACTGTCACCATACCCGATTTCACTCACCGACCTTGTATTAACATTCAGATAAGAATGGGAAATTTTGGTTCAAATATGTTCACTGTACTCTTAAAAATGCAGTCAGAATTCTTGACGTGTTTGCATTTCAGTCGTGATTCTTTGACCTCATTTTTTTGTTGATAGTTCTTTGGGCCTGTTTTCGAATTAAATGCACAACTGAAGACTCATAAAACTATCAGGCTATGTCAGTTCCTTCGAGTACCGCTTATTCCGGTAATTTCGTAGAATGCACATGAAATGTCCACACCCAAAAATAGCTGTTTTGTTCAGTTTTGTTACTCTGACTGGTCCGAATGAGTCATTCACATTAGCCAGTGGCTATTGCAATCAATCGGTCAAATGAGTCATTGAGGGTGAATGTGGCGAAGTGTTTACGTTGGCTAAAATTCTGCGTTGTTCTGGTTGCTAAGATAGCTGAGGTGTGACGGTGTGGAGGCCGTAATGACCACTGACTATGAAACACTTGTGTGGTTAGTCTTCAAACGATATTTACTGTCCGAACGGTTCGGTGTTCAGAGATGACTATCCAATACTGTTGACAATTAAAGTGCAAGGTTTTTGGTCTGTTTCATAAAGTAATGGTAGGAAAGTTATTGAGTGTCATTGGCATTTACTTGAAGGCTACTTTTGGCGTCTCAGTAACACGTACGAATCATCAATTCAGTAAGCATGTTAAACGCTTATCAGCACACGCAACGTTGAGAAAATGTGCAGGTAAAACGTGTGTTCACTCCCTTGGATTTTCTACGTGCTTCATACCATCCCCGTTATCTGAGGATATCAAGTTGTTTGATCCACCTAGATTACAGTGTGCTGAATATGCAACTGAGCACACGTTCTACTCACTTTCGAGTTTAGTTTGTAATTAATTAGTCTGCGTTTTCGGAGGGGGGGAGGTACTTTTTAAAAGTAAGAATTAACTGAAATCTTCGGTAGCCTTTCTTTCTAATGGTGCATCTGGTACTTATGGTCCACAAACGCGATAACCAAAGCACCTCTTGAGTGTTCAAACTCCCATTGGAACGAATCAACCAGATGTGACTAGTACTTTTATGCAAACAACCTGTGCACTGAGAATACACTAATCAGAAAAATGGTGTGGTGAACAGGCTCGTTTTCGGTTATTCATCATCAGGTCAAATACATAACATTTATATGAAACAAAGTTGTCATGGCAAAGCGAACAAAACAAATGGTAAGTTCAAGTCAGCTCAGACACATCACAGGTAGACATAGAGACAACGTTTTGATGTGATTATGTCACCATTATGACGTAACTTGAACCATGGCGTTTTGATCGGTCGTGGTGCGGGTGGTTGGCCATGGGAACTTCAAAGCCTGAACAAAGCGCTTCTGTGCGCTTCAGCCGTGGTCAAAATTCGGCACCTGACAGCTTTTGAGTGAATGTCGTTGACTCGGTAAATCGGGCGAAAAGAAGAGTCTAGGTTGACAGTGTGGTTTGTATTAACGAGGTGTGCAACAATTGCGCCGGTAATCGTCTTGGTGACTCCCCTATCAATCCAGACTGGATGATGATCACGGAAACGTCCAGATAAGTGCCTGGTCGTGCGACCCAAGTAACTAGTCCCACAGGAACAAGTAAATGAGTATACACAAAAGGAAGTCGCAGAAGCGGGCACTTTATCCTTTAATCATAAACACAGGGCTGGAGTAGAGGTGAAACAAACACGTAGGTTGGCAGCATAGAATGTTCTGTTGATAACAGTATTAAGTCTCCTAGTGTTTGTTTCGGCAAGTGTATCTCCCTTGAATGGTAGTGAAATTAAGTACTGTCTTCTTTTCCACTAGAGTCATCTTGTTTCTCGCGACGTTCCATAGTCTTGTCTACGAAACGTTCTGGATAACCATTTTGTAAGAACAGTGTGCGTAGAAACGTCAATTCATCGGAGACCATATCCCGCGTACCTATTCTAATGTCAGTTTATGAGATTTCTCTTCTCCCTTAGAGGAACAAAGCTACCCAAATGGATACACTGCCCATTCCAGGTCTCTTTCCTATAGATTTTACGTTGAATCGATCAATCAGCACGTCGCTGGATGAGTACGTCCAGGAAAGCTAGTTGATCGTTACGTTCAGCTTCTATTATGAATGTTACGTTTGTGTGGGCCGAGTTGAAAATGGCCAAGATATCCGTTGGATTATCATTCTCGCCAACTATACATATGATATCATCCACATATCGTTCATAAACACTGAATCCACAAATGGTTTCTTCTAACTGGTCATTTTCCAGCTTCGCCAAAAAGGTGTCCGCGAACAACGGCTCCACCGGAGATCCCATTGCCACACCATCTATTTGTCTATATAGTTTCCCATCGAATTTAAACTGTATGTTATGAGTACAAAAGTACAACAGCTGTTTCAGTTCTGTTGGGGGTATACGGACACCTAGGTTATTAACCACAATATAATCACAGAGGAACATTTGTAAACAAGGATGATACGTCCAGAGGAAACGTTTGTTGTCTGGTAAGGTTTAGCCTACTGATTATGTTAAGGAATTCAAAGAAGGCTCGTAGACTATGTTTTGAGAGGTTGTTCCTGACCGGTTCAAGGAGATACAAATTCTGGCCACGGCTGAAGCGATCGGAATTCGACTGAATAATCCGCCTTTGTTCGCACAGAAGCGCTTTGTTCAGGCTTTGAAGTTCCCATGGCCAACCACCCGCACCACGACCGATCAAAACGCCATGGTTCAAGTTACGTCATAATGGTGACATAATCATATCAAAACGTTGTCTCCATGTCTACCTGTGACGTGTCTGAGCTGACTTGAACTTGCCATTTGTTTTGTTCGCTTTGCTCTGACAACTTTGTTTCATATAAATGTTATGTATTTGACCTGATGATGAATAACCGAAAACGAGCCTGTTCACTACACCATTTTTCTGATGAGTACTTTGGAGATTTTTAACCGTTTGAAAAATACACTAATCGGAATTCATTGTGGAACATTTATTGGTAACATGTCCTTCTCCAAAAAGGCTGTTTTCACAAGTTTCTAAGACGATACTTACCACGTACTATTGAAGCAGTCCAACTTTTTGTAGGTTTTTAAGAAGTGCATTTTCAAGGTGAGCTGCTACAAACGGGATGCAACACTATTAGATAATATAAATTTTGTTGGGCACAATCAATTTGTATTCCTTTATCAAGGCTATCACGTCACAAATTACGAAGTGAACTCGTGTTCTCCCCTCACATTTACACATTCCCTTTATTCCCTTCATTCACACCACTGACTAGTGCAACACGTGCCAGACTGTACTATGTTGAAGAGAATAAAGCCGGGAGAAAAGAGTGCACTGAGACTGGACGAGACGAACAGTAAGCTAAGGAGTTACAAAAAGGGCTGGGCTTCTGCTTCGGGGCTGGGAACAACGCAGTACACAACGGCCTAACACAAAGTGTGTTGGAATCCTGAATCGTCAACTGATGCCGAAAATGAACTACATTACCTGTAAAACAGAATATGTGCAGGTCGTTGATAACACGTGATTACTTCTCACCAAATAACCGTTGACGAAGTGGACCGATCACTGACGGCTCGTGTGAGTTCACAGTGTGACGGTTTTTAGAGTTATACTGAACTTCACACGATAATTTAAGAGTGGGTATGTTGCCTGTAGTTGATACAGACCTGGCGATGTACAGCGCATCGTTGAGGAGCAATTGAATGACGTTCCTGCTAGCAGCGTATGATGAATATATTGTATCACGTATAACGGTATTAAAAGACACGGAAACATGGTTTACATCTGAATATGAGGTGAACTAATACCAATGTAAATCACTGCCGATTACACACAAGCCATTCAACACACAGGAATTCTTCGTTGGTTTCAGGCCTTCCTCAAAATGTACTTCAAAAGTGACAATGTTTCAGCCTTGATAAAGCGCCATTTAGTTGCAACACTCAAGCTCCGCCCGACTTGTGTACGTAGAAGAAAATTCTCATGTCCGAACTACACTTAGAAGGACCTGGTGCCCTTTTTCCTTCAACCCAATATTGTGTACACGTTTGACTGTGTCAGATACGTTGGCAGAACTAACAGCACCTGGGCACACGCATTAACAAACAAATGCCGAAATGGCTTTTAAATTCGAGGGTCATTTGAGTCGTCAGTGCCATTACAAAACACTCACAGAACCGCCTTCAGAGTGTTCTTTAGATTCAAACCAAAGCAGGCGCTCAATATTATGGAAGCCGCCTCAAGAGATCGGCCGAATCCCAGTCCATACGTCCGAAAACAGCCGATGACTATCCTTTCGCTGTGTTGGTAAAGCAGCGACTGCTACTTTTCGATTCCGTTTATTTTCATATTCTTTTCAAGCCCTAATTTTTCGGACCTTTGTACTTTTTCATAAGATCTAACAACTGATGTACAGTCCTTATAATTCCTTAATTCGTATTGCATTATTCTTCTAATCAATGTTAATCGATGCACATTCTTTTAAAGTACGTTCGATCTGTATGAATTTTCGGGTCATGCCTTATTTCTTCCATTTGATTTGTATGGATTTTAGTATCATATCTTTTTTTGTTTTCATTCCTATTACTCTTATGACCAACAGAAATACTATTATGTTGCACTGTTGTCACACTTTGTACCAATGAGTACGTTTCAGTCACACTCTACTGCTTCCGCCCTGGTCACCTGACTGATTGTTTCAGATACGACTACATTGTTCTAACTTTACTATTCGCCCGCACTATATGATGTGCATGTCAATTTCTCAAAAGTAATAGTTGAAATGCGATCAAAATGTCATTGCACAAAATATTCTACATGCAGATTCTGACTCCTTTCAAACTTATCGATGGAGACCAAGGAGATACTGACAAACTACTTTATTACTACCCATGAATATTTCTTACTGGTTAGTAATGATACAGACCTTGTACATTTCCTATTTTTGTTCATCTACAATAATCTTACGCGCGATTTTTCTCAGGTGTGATCAACCAGTGAAAATTGGAGTGTTTATAAAATGTTTATAATGTTTGTAAAATGTACCTGGCATATTGTTTCTTCATTGATAGGCATTAGCTTCTAATTGTCTCGTTGGTACTCATCGTCACTTGGTGGTTTTTCGTTGCCGGAATATGTCCACCTGCTCCCCATCACCATTAAAACCCTCGATCTAAAAGAAACCGAATTACGAAGAATCTGAGTTATGGCTGACTCCGAACCGACAACTGAAACATCCTACGTTGACTTATCAGTATCTCACTTGTACTACTGAATAACGGCGCCCGTGGATTCTTATGTGATATGTTTGAGAACTCTTGCTCCGAAAACATCTGAAAGCCGAAAAAATAGCGAACGATATACATAAATTAGACCACGAGTACTTCGATGCAAAAAGCCATATGGTCAAATGCTGTTCTGGTATGCAGAATACCTGGGCGCTTTTGGATAGAACCCAAGTGTGTCAAACGGGGTCCAAATATTGTGAAAGTGAGCAAACGGATTATGAAAATTTCCGTGCTGTACCTTTGTGCTCACATGCATGACCCTTGTTCGAGAAAAAAACTAACAAGGCAACCGTTAACTGCTTTAAAGAAACCGATTAGCAGTTCTAACTATAGTTGAGCTTTCAGTTCGACTTTGAATTACGACAGAACGTAGAAAAGTATGCGATGAATAGTTATTATCAACTTTGTAACGGATAGTCACATTTCAAACAAAATCTTGTCAATTGTTGCAACGGCCATTAGGAAGGCAGAGTATTCTGCGATAACCATCTGAATAGCATATACACAGCGTTCGCATATAATGCTGGAGTGAGCTTTCAATATAAAACGGTAAACTTATCAAAGGAAAGCAAAGACAGTGATCGATAAAACGGTAGAATGAACGAAGTTTTGTTTTATGAGACTAACGTATAAAATGAAGTAATGAAAACAGCTTCTTACTCTAAGTCCACAACATGACCTTCATATTCATATGCAAGGAAAGCTGTCCAGTATGATTGTGTTTAAATTCTTCCTAAACGCAAATTAAAGGCAAACATAAGCAACCCAAACGGTGTTCTCTGGCTTAATATATACTTTAATGAATAACATAGAAAGGAGCAATATATCATACAAGTGTCTAACGAAAAATGACATATTCCACTATTCGTCATAGCCCACTTAACCGTTTTACATTTTCTCAATTTTCTAGTGAAAATTTCCTTCTATTCTTGATCCGACAAATTCCCTCCATATCACAAAAAGTTCCGCGTTTGGACGCTGGAGATCCTATACGGACTGCACGATCCGAGAGGTGTTAAATTCTCGAGCATCTTCGAGTCACTACGCCAGTATTGCCCAGTTCTCGATCCACTGGTCGGTCAGATTCTGGAGTTTTTTTGTCTTCCTTTATCTTCACAGACATGTTTCTAAACATTTACCACTTCAGTCACATCATCTGATAGCCAAGTCTCTTGTTGCTCACTTTCCATCCTTCTCTCTCCACTTTCTGACTTGATCTTGGGTAATATACCAGTGAAAATGGAGAACGAGAGTCCACCAGTAGCCGTTTATCTAGAACAGGTAACGTTACTACAAAAATAAGGAAAGTATAAGAAATAGCGTGGAACATTAGGTCATGGTTCGATCAGTTAATTTGTCCACAGCCGGGACGTCTGCTTCGGAGACGGCACGAGCCGCCGGCTCTGCAACAAGAAAGAAAGAGGCAGTGATTGGCTGCGGTTTTGAAACGTACGACGTGCGTTTTATCGGTTGCAGTTTCACTTTACACTATCCCCTACTAATTAAGACAGCGTCCTCGATGCGTGGCATCGAGAACCCTCTGTTTCCTACTTCAAAGAGGTAATTCGATGTCATTTTTGACTCTGATCAATGGCTGTGAGCGATAAACCGTCTCTTAACAATCAGCATCCCAATGTTCGAACGCTGAGCGGTGCATATACAAACTGGGTCCGCATGGCATACAGAAACCGGATCGGTTGCTAAGGCCATGTTAACAACGCAGGCAATCAGACAAGTGTATATCAAATCACAATTTCACGGGAAATATAACATTAAAAATCCTCAAATGAGCCCGGGTTCTGAAAATATACTTAGCAACGAACTGTTGATTAAGTCTATCAAACGAATGCAAAGCTGGCTGATCAATTTTTCGCTGTTGCATGTGAATTAAGGACGTATGAACCCGCTGCTATCAACTAATACAGGTCAGGAAGAATGAGTGGTAACAGCTGATAGACATCTGCCAAGTGTACAGATTTGATGAGCTACCGAGGCATGTACAAGCAGTAAACCCAGAAATCGGAGGTCATGGCTTTGTTGGATAGCGTGTGACGTCAATTTCAACGCCTGGACGGGTTTCATGAATAAAGATATCTAACTGTCCCACAATTCGCTACCGACGCACTGAACTCGTAACGCTAACGAGACTAACAGGAATATTGACTTGTGGGAAGTACAGTATAGTGAACACAAATACGTCCCAAAGAACTGTCTTTGGGTTTTGAGCTCTAACTTGGTTGCTGTAATCGATGGTAAGTTGACAGCAGCTGTCACATGGGATGTGGTGCGCTTTCTGGTTTGTTTTTCACAGTGGACGTCTTTGATGAGTTCACAAAAACTTCTGAGATAGAGTCTACGACAAAACTTATATCGAACGACCAGACTGCTCGGGGGGCAGGTAATACTATCATGTGTGTGAAGAATATTACCTCCGAAGTACTTTTCATTAGTAATATCAAGGCAGCACGGAAACTATCACAGCATCATAATCAGTTTTGCGAGGGCTTTCTTTTATAGTTGCATTCACATTGCTGCAAATTGTCTAAACCTTCCTCATCTCCCGTATGGTCCCAGAACTAGCCGGGATAGTTACACCCTCCATCGTCAGGATCACGTTCTACCCATCACCAGCAATGGCACACTGTCTGGGACCGTTGTCCGCCGCTGTTGTCTAACCGGGACTTCGTTATCACCGGATATGATACTACGCTGTTAACAAGAGCGTAATGAGAGAAAATGTGATCGTAGTTGATAAAAAAACAAGAGTACGCAACAATAAAAAAAATATCTTACACTTACGGGATCTCATTAAAGATGTGATACATACAAGGTTATGACGGAGATCGAAATCAAAGTCATGATCCGTGAAGTCTTCGTGTTTGTGTGGCAACTGCGCATTAGCGAGGAACACCAAAGTATTACTGTGTTGATGATGAGGTTCCTCTACAGTATTATTACTGAAGACGCTTCGCTGTTCTGCATGAATGTTAAATTCGTGTGCCACGCCCAGTTTCATTTTGTAAAGTGGACCCAACATATTAAAACCTTGGTTAGCGCCTTTTGTAAACACAGCGAGAGTTTTGTGGCATATATTTCATAGTAGTAATAGAACAGTAATAAAAAAAATTACGTTACTAACCACGCCTAGTATAAAGGTGAAGTATTCATGATGTTTGCCTTGCCTGGAAATGTTGACCAAAACTCTAATGGGATAGCGCGGTTGGGCGCCATGATTTTCCAGTGTGCCACAAGATTTAAAGGTCTTTCAACCACACACAGTTAAACTTTTGGAACTAGTTCCACAAGTTCTACAGGATGGTATACCCACCGCATTCAATTCAAGTGGGACGTGCTCCTATCGACAACCTTAAGTATATTCACGGAAAGCCCCGAGCGGTCAGCCACGAGGGTGGCAATCAGTTATAGTTGGTGCTTATGTAGATGAGGACGGTAGTTGGGTCCTTCCAAAGTGTAATGTGGCTAAATGTAATTTCGTGCTGATTCATAAAAAAACATGATAAACCGTATAGCCGTCAGCTTCGAACGTCGAAGATATATAGATTTCAACAGAACAATTCGAGGTTCATCTAACAGAAAGCAAGGCCTGCCAACAGCTCTAGAGTCCTACTCTGACGCAAAGTCAAAATGCGTAGGTCTGAGCGCACCAACATTTGTCCGCGGGAACTAGTGCGACCCAGCACAACGACAGAGATTGCCAGTTTGATTCCATGAGATGACTTGCTTCAGTGTTCTGTGTGACTACTGCATGGGGTATCTCAAACCGCCAGCATTATTATTCTGCTTCCTCATATGAGGTCTAACACGATCCATTTTACTCGGTCACATTACCTTTCTAGAATAGATTCTACCGTGTCAGATCGCAAAAAGTTTTGTTATGACCCGAACAGAAATAATGTAGTTCATTATATCGAAACAGATATTGCCAATGGTTTGGATGATCTGAGAAAAGGTGATTCACTTAATTCAGAGGCCTACTGTTCGTTATCCTCCGTATAGGCAGAGACGGAAAACGTATGATTTCCTGAAGCTAAACTACTTTTGATTTCCATAAGTACCGGCAAGTCTTCTTTATCATAGTCCAACGAAACTGCAGTAAACGTTAACCACTCGGTTATGGTCAGATTGTGCTCGTATACTTCTGGAAACATACGCGAAGTTGCTAAGACCTGTCAGGATATGAGTGTTGCGTCTTTCAGCGCACAATCTTTGTTCATGATTGTAACCATTAACAGACTAGCATGATCCCTAAGTGTGTGGTGGGGAATCATTTGAAACCAGATCTACCTGTCTTCCAGTTATGCAAGATTCTCATCCTATAAGCCACTAACGCAGTTTCTATTCATTTGAAGAGTTCATCATCAGGCTTGCTCTGTCTTATAGTTAGGATCCTGGTTTTGTAACCCATGGTGTGAGAATGACTAGCTGTAAGTTGAAGTTCACTTCGATCATTCTTGCAACCAAACGGTGCACCTGGGTTCTCCATCTGATCAAAACCTTGGACATCTTAAATCCGAGATGATCAGAAGTTGTTACAGGTGTCACTAGTCTGTTGCATGTCATAATAATCCAATGACCCGGAAGCATACTTATGTTACTGATGAACAGTCGGGAATCTGGTTTGTTTTCAAGTTGACCATCACTCACATTTGATCGCAGAGTTCACATTCAGATAGACTCTCCAGCCGGCCTCTTCCGAAAAGAAGCACTAGACTCGAGTTTCGCTCTCATTAGAGCTCGTCAGTAGTGCATATCCTTGCCACGGCCGGGATTTGAACTCCGGACATTCCAATCATGAGGCAACCGTGTTGACCACTGCGCCACTGACCTCACATTAGGCACGACCGAATTATCACATCTGAACGCTCGGCCGCTTTTGCTTGTGAGCAATGATCAGGCTGCTAGATCGTCTCGAGAGGATCAACTGTGAGTGATGGTCAACGTGGAGCTAAACCAAATCCCCGACTACTCATGAGTAACCTTGATTATGTCAACAGGATGACATTGCTATTTTCAGACGCTACCAAATTTAGGTAGACAGAAAATTGAAGAGACAAAAAGTAGCAAGTCAGGAAGCAAGTTATCATTTCCTTGAAACGAATGACGAGGCAGGATCACATCACGCAAAAACAGCGTGGTTAACACGGTTGCCTCATGATTGGAATGTCCGGAGTTCAAATCCCGGCCGTGGCAAGGATATGCACTACTGACGAGCTCTAATGAGAACGAAACTCGAGTCTAGTGCTTCTTTTCGGAAGAGACTGGCTGGAGAGTCTATCTGAATGTGAACTCTGCGATCAAATGTGAGTGATGGTCAACATTAAAATAAATCAAATCCCCGACTACTCATCAGTAATCAGCTTTTAACTTAGACCAATACTCGATATATGTAATCTATCATATTATTTAGCTAATAGGTAGTTAAGGAAAATATTGTGGTACATAAGGTGGTATTCGGGCTCATACACTCATTGTGGCATCTACAAGTTCCCGGATTCCACGAGGGATATTAGTGTTGGACATCAGTACATAGACATCGTCGATGTGTCAGTGTCACTCATAAATGTTTTCTTGGTACGGTCAGTTGACATCATGTGTGTACAGAGTCCACAACCGGGAGTCACAAGCGAAGTGAAAAAAAACGATAAAAAGAGCAGCGTTTGTAGCACACCTTCAACTTTCAGCGACTGTTTATTGGTGCGCTGTACCGAAAATCTGACAAGGCTGCTTTAATTCAATCCATGTTTCACGAACGTAACTTCATTCGTCTTCTAAATGACTTGTCAAAACGTTTCATATGCCGGAAAGATTTTTGTATGCGTAATTTTTAGCAGCATTAAAACATGCATACCTTATTTCCAACTGTCTCTCATGGTACACAACTAGGGACGGAAGCCACAGTTTAACAAACGTACGAGGATTTCTGGTTTATGTTGGTAGGTGCACTTGTGACCCAGCTTCACAGGAAGTGAAAAGAATGAATGTTAAGTGGGAAAACGGTGTTCCCCACTCATCCAAAGATCACGTCCTACAAATGAGACTCAACGAATTTAACCGGCGAACTCACTGAAAGTACTTCCGAACCCAGAAAGAGTAGTGGTTTTTGACTCAGGATGTCGACGGTGTCAGTGAGCTAAAAGTCAAACCTAGAGACAGTCTGCTTCATCTAGCCGAATGACAAGTGCGGTACAATGGAAAGTCTCGTGGCATTGTGATACGTTTGATAAAGCTTAAAACAAGAAGTGAGGGACATGAGCTTCATAAAGGTTTGCGGGAGAACACAGAAAGCGTTGTTAACAGAAGGCAGCGAGACAGATATTTTTAAGGACAAAAGGTGTTGTAGAGCTCAATACGAATTGAGTCTTACAAAGAACCGGGAAGAAAACCGCTGAGCCAACTTTGGCTGTGTAGCTTGTAGGTGTTTTCTGAAAGGGTGTTGTATCTGTATCCAAGCCCCATCCGCTACATGCCTTACGGACAACAACGACTGTAGTGAGGAAAAGTGACTCAGTAGGAATGCATACTGTATTGTCGCATTTATAAGCAATCGGGTCATTTTAAACTACATGGATGAATGAGCCGTTGGTCGTTAAAGCCGCGATCAATCAGAACATACTTCGAGCCTTGGCACGAGTGTGGGGCACACAGGCGGCCTTGACGCGTATACAACAGGTGAACGCTGAATGAAGTATTCAATGGGTTTTTGAATTGATGCATATGCGAGTCACTGGGGGTTTGGTGCAGAAATGCGTGAACGATACAAAGGAGAAGACGCGTTGAGATTGTAAAGTGAGTGGGGGGAGGTGCGTGATAAGCTCTACGTACTGGATATGAATAAAACTATGGAACCTTAAGGCAGTGGCCCAGAGATTTTGGACCTGTGGGAGATATTCTGATGGTTTTCCAGCTAGGCCCTCAAAAAGGACGCTGGTTGATTGCCTGGACGGTTGGAGAGAGCTTAAGCTTTCTTCATTCACAAGGGATTTAAGAGACATAGGGCAAATAGATTCATCATAAGGTCACTAGAAAGAAATGTCAGGAGCAACGTAGTCAGGCAGCCTACAGACACAACCCCTCTTTTTGCATATTATTGTGATTTAAAGAGCACAGATCTTGTAGCTGAAATTTGGCTTGTTTCCTGGAATAAAATACGGATGGATTAGAGAAGAAAGGTTGTTGAGGTCTGCTCCCTAAACCTTTGAGAAGTCCTTTAGGTCAGCTGAAAATCGATTCTTCATGATCAATTCTCAGACTTCCGGACTCTTCGGAAGCCACTAGAATGTTTGCCAGACTTTCTGGCGGATCAGTCAATCTGTGTGGAGATAGCAAGAGTAAAACACAAAGTTCGCATGTTACCAAATGGTGAACCTCAGGGGTTCCCACCAAAACCAATGTTATTTCTGATGCTCTTGAATGATTCAGCCAGGAATCTAGCGTGTTAATTCTACCTCTGCGTAGTTGCTGCGAACACTTTAAGAAATCTAATAACAACACGCTTGGATTATGATCCTGACAGGGCCCGTTTTGGTCTGAATTATGACGTCTGCTTCCGAACATTGAGGGGTACGGCCAACCACTGGTCTATTTTCCCCAAAATTCTCAGATTCCAAGGTTACAAGGAGGGAGAATGTTTCTGTCAAATCTGAATGCAGTCAAGGCTCTCAGTGCACTTAGGTCGTAAGATTGTGTGCAGGCTAATTAGTATCTCGAGGCTGTAAATATGGTGAAAAGGGATTAGTTGGGTTAAATAGGAGGTTCGTTTCTCGGTAGGCACAAGTCCTTCCATCTCTGCATGGTATGCATGAGATCCTATATGGAATATAATGTGCAAGCGAGGTGATCGCTTCAGAATAAGAATTGTGGGCTACTAAAGATAACACTGGAGGCTCACAAAACTACTTGTAGATGCGGGTTGTAAACCATGAGAGGTTGAAGAGAATGAGGCATTCTTGGCTTGGATGCGGACGGATTAGGCGGACTTCACTGAAGCGTTTTCACTGGAGAGGATGATAGCTACTTGTTCAGGGTGATTTCGAAAGATCAACTCCCTGGGCGTGAGTAAAAATGACGGCTACATCGCGTAAATCAGACCAGTCTCTCGGGCAGAAACGCTGTTCGCTAGAAGAGGTTTTTATATGATGTGGTTATACCGAAAGGTAACATGGTATCGGGAAAAACTTTGACGACTACGTGTGATGAATGTCATTGAACGTACGCTTCCACGTCAATTACTGAAGTTCAGATTGCACACTTTTTGATATGGCGCGTAATTCTAATACAAGCCAGTGGTTATCGTTCATTCACTGTGTTCTGCTCAATTCGGCTATACGGGATGCTGATCTCGCGTTAAGTTCTATTTATTCACGAAATATCACATCAGCTTCGCGGCAGTGTTCAATAACAATGCATCCTATACCTCTCGAAAATTTGAACATTCATTCATCCCCACGTGATATTGAGGATTATTTTGAACGATTTGAACTATGGTGTAGGACCACATGCCGCCTAAATGAGGAGACAAAATTCGCCTTCTTCCTCTCAAGAATAGAAAAAGAAGCCTTTTGTCTTCCGGAGAATCTGTCTTATCCAGACTCGCTGATGGATCTCCCATATAAACCCATAAAGGAAATACGACTCGGTCATGTCACCCTTGTAAATTTTAAGATCGCTGTACGAGCCGAATTCAACATCATGCAACGCTAACCGAACCAATCAGTCCGTGACTTTATTCTCCAGATCCAAACTCAGGCAACACGGTGTGGTTTTGGTGATCAATTTGAGGTTCAACTTCGTGACCGACTCATCACCAGCATTATTGCTCCGGATCTACACAGACAATTACTGCTACTCCCAAAACCTACGTATCGAAGTGCTAAAGTCATCTAGGAGCAATATGAAAACGTTACAAATACAGTCCAGAGTGGAAGTTTTAGTGAGGTCCCAGTCTTTTTTGGATCGATGAAAAAACGACCTATAAAACACAGCACTCTGCGGCTATTCAATTCACCTTATAAATGTGGTTCTGGACCAGTTTCTCAAGATTCTTCGCATCAGACGACACATGTCACCAGCAGATTCTGGAATTGTGTCTCATGTGGCAAGAAACATTCCAGATACACATGCATTCACCGCAGCTACACATACCACAGGTGTGAGAATCGAGGTCATTGACAGAGTGTCTATAAGTCGAACAGAAATTGCCAATTTATAGAAACGGATCAACATGAATTTGATGCAATATGTGACAAGATGGAGTCCTTTACTTTGACAGTCGATTCATCTACTTCAGGACATCTATTTCGCATCCTTTTTACAGTACTTGGCACGATGCATGATTTTATTATTGACATTGGTAGTGTAGAATCCACTATATCACAAAGACAGCTATCACAGTTCTATCCACATTACATAATACATCCCTGTTCTGTAACTACACCAGGTATGACTGGTCATTCAATTCCTGTTTTGGGTACAGTCACTATTCCGATCCTTAACGAACAATCCGAACCACTTGACTGCAACTTTGTTGTTACTCATCATGGCCCATCCATTTTGGGGCTGAAGGTTCTAAAAATGCCTCATATCCAGGTTTCTTTGCTTGTACCATCGAGTGATTCCACAAGCTTACAAGACCTAATTCTCAAGTGCACGAAGGCCACTGGCGGCATGAAGATACCCTCAGTTAAACTAGAAGTAACTGGTGGTCCGGTTTTTCTGAAACGTCGTATAATTCCTTATGGACTCCGTGAACCGGCTAGTAGAAAAGTGCGTCATTGAGCCTGTTGATTCGTCCTCTTGGGCCACTCCGATTGTGATACCCTTGAAGTCTGATGGAAAAACTCTGCGTATATGTGAAGATTATCGACCTAGTGTAAATCGATGTCTTAAGCAACATATATGTACTACTGCTGATCCTGAAGACATTCTAAACAAGCTTCCGGAATCCAACGTTTTCTCCGAGATTGACTTGAAGGATGCGTATCTAC
Organism: Paragonimus westermani; assembly: GCA_008508345.1. Classification (NCBI taxonomy): domain Eukaryota; kingdom Metazoa; phylum Platyhelminthes; class Trematoda; order Plagiorchiida; family Troglotrematidae; genus Paragonimus; species Paragonimus westermani. The sequence goes on from QNGE01000615.1 coordinate 129,454, forward strand.
AAATTCCTTTGGATAAGGCATCAGTGCCGATAATAATCAATATACCTAATGGACTTTTCCAGTACCGATTTTTGTCGTTTGGACTTAGTAATTCTCCTGCTATGTTTTGGCAGGTAATGAATAATATTGTAAAGGGTATGGATGGTGTTAAAGTTTATCAGGAACATTTCATCGTACATGTTCCAGACAAGTTAACCCATGATTCTCGTCTTTTGAAACTACTTCAACAGTTTCTTGTGGAAAACATTGCTGTTAATCCAAACAAATGCCCTTTTAATGTAAGCAGTTTCGAGTGTCTCGGTTACTTAGTTGACGGTAACGGATTTAAACCTGATGCCAAACGTTCAAACACATTAGTTAATGCATCCTAACCCACAAATCTATCTGAATTACATCCTTTGTTAGGGGCTTTGCAGTACTACTCCCGTCTAATTTCAAATTTCTCTCCCCTTGCTGGATGTTTATTCCAGTTGCTTTCTGAGAAGCAGTTCAAGTGGACGTCAACTCATGAACGGTGTGTACGTTCACGGTCAAATTTTATGTCACACGATGCCACAATTCGTCCGTTCTCTCCTAAAACTCTGCCTGTGTTGATTACTGATGCTTCTCTAGTTGGAGTCGGAGCTATTCTTGAGCAGGTCGACAAACCAGTTGTGTGTATATCACGCCGACTCAGTCCAGCAGAAAGGGGTTGTGCTCAGACACACCGTAAAGCTCTGGCGGTATGCTGGGCGGTAAAGCGGGCTCATAAGTATCTGCCTGTGATACCATTCAAAATTATATCGGATCATGAAGTGTTGAAATTCATCTGTAATTGTGACAAGTCATTGGCATGTTCATCAGCAGCCATGGTTCAACGATGGACCATAACACTCAGTGCATATGACTATACCATAGTGCAGAAATCAACCAACCAGATAAAACATGTGGACTACTTGTCACGTGTTCCATATACGTCTGAACAAACTTCTAGTAATGATAGCCTTCTAATCCAGCCTCTGCCGGTTAGCCAAATAGAGTTGATTCGCGATACTCAACGTTACTTTTCACCCATCCTCAGTGCGCTACAACGTGGTTGGATCCCACAAGTCAGACGGAAATTCCCTACATTTTACGTGCGTCAGGAAGAATTATCACTCAATCCAGATGGATTATTGTGCTTGAAAGACAGAATTGTTATTCCTCTAACTCTTCGTACGGCTTTTCTGGACGATCTACATTCTGGACATCTTGGAGTTGAGAAGATGAAATCTCTAGCTAGATTAACCTGCTGGTGGCCAGAGGTTGATGCTGATATTTGTCGTTTGGCTAAAAGTTGTTCATCTTGCCATTAAAAATTCCACAATTCACCGTCTAAATGGACTCCATGGCTGATGTGAATTGAGGCCTGACAACAGGTTCATGCGGATTGCTGTGGTACTTTTTTTAGACAGGTATTATACGCTAGTAGTGATTGATTCCTATTCAAAGTAGCCGGAAGTGGCATTCACAACAACGCCCACTGCAGAATTCATCATGTACGCACTGAGAAGAGTATTCAGCAGAGAAGGTATATCTCTTGTGTTAGCGACTGATAATGTTACCCATTTCACTGCCAGCCTTCCAACTACTTGGCTCAACGGCTTTGGATGCAAGCATCTGTTTACTCCTGCTCGACATCCCTGCTCTAATGGTCAAGCTGAAAACTTTGTTAGAACACTCAAAAGTGCTATAGCCTCGCTTCAGTGTACTAAATTCGAAGACCTTGAAAAAGGTGTTAATAACTTGTTGCTACAATATCGCGATGTCTGCCATTCCACTACACATGAAAGTCCCGCGAAACCTTTTAAATAAGGGTCTTTGAGGTCAAATTTGATGTGTATTGAATCTTCTGAAGTTACCTTTTATCGTGGTAATGACCTAAGACCGTCATCTGGTTTACTTATAAAGAATATTCGTAAATGCTTACACCAAATTCTAGATGTCGATGATTTATCTGTACATAATCGACACGTGGATCAGATACGTTTCGAGTCCGTTCTAGATTCAAATTTGAACCAAAGAATTACAAGTTTCATTTTTAGGTCTTCAAGGTTGCAAATGAGACCCAGAAATGATTCCAAGAACCCACAGTCCCATTCAACATGTAATGGATGTGATGAATGCCATTGAACATACACTTTCACCTCATTTATTGAAGTTCAGGTTGTACACTTTTTGATACGGCGCGTAATTCTAATACAAGCTTGTGATTATCGTTCATTCGCTGTGTTCTTCTCAATTTGGTTGCACAGGATACTGGTCTTGCGTTAAGTTCTATCTATTCACGAAATATCACACTACGGTTATCCATTATAATATACACTTGCGCCAATTTACGAAATTTTTGTATCCCTGTAACATCAAACCTAGTCGTTCTGTCAGTGCTAACGTTAATGCTATTACCTTCACCAGTTTCACTGGTTTTCCTAGACATAAATAAGCTTGAATATCCCTTTGCTCTTCTCTTTGCTGCTCTTTCTGAGGATACCTGTTAACCAGTGACTTTTACTCCTCAAAAAGATCGGAAACACCTCTTTTGGAGAAGCTCTGATGCTGAATACAAATTGTCTAGTAAAACAGATAAGTAGACAGACTAGAGATGTCAGCGAAGTATGAATAACATGATTCCAATAGTAGTATCCCCTACTTTGCGAAGTACTCAGAGTCCAAGGAGAAGGGCGATTAGTTAAGAAATGGTGTGGCACTGAAGTTGAGTTAACATTGTTTTGGGACACTAGAATGAAAGTACGTGGCAGACCGCCAGCAAACAACACATGTGGGTCGACCACAGAAAAATAACAGACATGGAAGTTACATTGTCTTACAGAACTCAAAACGTGTATGAATGAAGTCACCAGAACGATAGATTGGACAGCATTCACCTAGATCGCCACGTCTTAGAAACTGTACTGGTTTTGATCCGAACCAAAACTGAAGTTTATTACCAAAACCACAGTGGCCAAATCATCCGGAAGACCAACCGTTCAGGTTGCGATGATATTGGAAAAATTCGGTGGTAACAAGCGGGCACAAGAGTCTTTGTTAAAACAAAACAAAATGTTTCGATTAAGATAGAGCGACTCGTAGTTGCTTTGCTTTTCAAGAGGTTGGAAAATTACCGAGTAAAGAAAGAATACAGGGCTCAAAGAGTAGAATCTGAAGACGTCGGATGAGTTAGCTGCGCTTACTACGTAGGACACGAAGCGCTAGGCTCCGGAGTTTCAGTGAAAACCCGCAGTAGAAACAGGATTTCGATTACAACACTCCTGAGGAAGGCCACCCGAGGTGGTTGAAACGTAGAGTATTACAACTTGCTCGAAACGTTGTGTTATTCCCAATCTGTATATCAATCTTACAGAGCAGTTTATTTACCCGCAAACAAATTAATCGAGAACGGGCGAGAAAGAAACGACGAGCATAACCTTCATTTACTTTCAATAACGAGTTCAAGTAGGATCGGAACCCAAGTCTACTATTTCTCGAACAAGTGGGCTAACCGAAAGGCTTATCTGAACGTGAAAGCTATCATTAAGCGTGGATGATGTTCAGTTTGGCATAAATTAAATTCCCGAACTTCTTTTAATGGCGGAAACCATTTCCATCTGGTTCAACTAAGGCAATAACTTCAGCCTGACTGCGAATTCCTTGTCACAGGGTTATCGACTGGATGGAACAGACGATTCTGTTCATTCTGCTTTCTAGCTGATCGTTTGAGCTAAGTAAGTTTCATCACTATGTCAAGATCAAAGTGAGATTACTGGAGTTGTGATCAACATGCTAGTTCAACAAGAATGAAGGTAGGCTTGGGAATCCTTACTCAGACAAAGATGTGCACTGCTGGTGAGGGTAGATATGAACGAAACTTGAATCTAGCGCACTCTCACCAGGCGGACTAGCTGGAAAGCTCACTTGAATGCAGAGGCTGTGGTCGAGTGTGGATGATGTTCATGCTGGAATAATGTTTATCCCCGAACTTCTGTTATGGATACTGAATCACAGAGCGTAGCAGCAGAGCTTTGGCGATCAGACATGTCGATGTTTTTTGTGAAGCGCAGTATGGACAAAAATTACATACCCCAGTATCGCTTGTAATTAAGCGTCACCGCAGATCAGGGCAGATATTCTGCCATGAAAATTCTAATGAAGGAACGTTCACATGGAAGGCGAAGACTAACTTAATGAATTCATCGGAAAAAAACGCGGCAGCCTTACGCTTACAAAATTTGGGCTTTAAGTGAGTTTCAGACATACACGACTTTCTTCATCCCGAAAAAAAATCAAACTTGAAAACTGTGTATACTTGGTTTTAGGTATGCACTATATTTCACAAAAATCTGAGAATATTTCGAGCTTAAACAGGTCTTCACAACTTTTGCCGACCTTAAGGCACCATAGAGGACAACAACATCACTGTTCGAAATTCCGTCTACACGCTAATGTTGTTATGATACGGATTTTGTTTAAATACTTGATGCAACATTTTGTTTGTCTCTTTCATCGTTGGCAACTTTTTAAATGTTGGATGAATACTCGCTCAGTTTTCTAATCATCCGTTACCTGGAAGCCACAGAACAACTAGAGATTGTTCAATCTGATTTGTATAAAACATTCCGGATCAAAGTATGTGAATCTTCATTTCAGTATACGGACTCTACAGAATCGGACCGTTTGCACCGTTCACATTCGATTATCAATCCATAAACTGATCGATATGAACGGTAAGGTGAAACGAAAATATATAATTTTGGTAGGTGAACTCGGTGTTTTGGTAATCAACAATATAGGAAAAATTGCGGATATTCTCCAGGAGGTAATATTAATGCCATAATATATGTACGCATTCTCATTAATGTTGATATATACAATCTTGTCCCTAGCGGGTAAAAAAGCAAATGTTTGTTCATTGCTTCGCCATCCAATTGCTGTGGATGTACAATTTTTTTGTCAGAGTGGTCCTCACATTTTTCATCCACTCATAATATTCTTCTATCAATTCAGTACAGTTCAGCTCATGTTGGTTCGACTCGTTTCATAGGACTGGATACTAGCAGCTCATTGACTAGTCACCGTTTATTGCTAGCTTTTAAGAGTTTCTCGCAGACTGAAATAATTCGCTAAAAGTGTTTCCAGCACAACCAACAGGGCTGCCTTTCTTAGCGTACCGTTGTAGGAAGCCTGGATAACCGGTCAAGAACAACTCAACAGATTCAAAAGAAGCACATTATCAATGCAGAAATTCGATGCATCAGCAGGCGGAAAATAAGCCGAGGCGGTAAGAAAGTGGGACGATGAGCTTATGCGCTACGGGGTTGGTACGTTTGTGTTACCGAGTTAGTAATACATAATTCTACTCAATCAAACGAATTATGGAGTGCTTGCAAAGCTTCACAATACGAAGCATAGAAGTGAAAGTCAACGTGCAGAATAAGTGAACGATACACAAATATGATCGTTGAATATGAGTCATTTGAAGGCCATGTCTCTGTGTTCCAACACCATCTGTGTTGATAGTGCATTCCAGCTACTGACAGCCAGTGTAGTTTCTCGGTGTACATAGCAAAGTTATTCTGGTTGCTGTCTGAGCATTGTGGAGGACTATGCCAAAGACTTTCGCTTGTTTTGAAAAGAGATATCTACCCTGAATGTTTCTCCCAGCCCATCTTGTGAAATGTGGCATACCATTATAAAGTCATCGCGGATTTGCGGTAATTTTGAGGATACATTTTTACATGACCTGATCGACGATTCCAAGATGGGCTGCTTGATCCAACAGCTTCGTACAGGGTTACCTTCCGTACTCTTTTTAGTTTGTGTGTACAGGGAGCCTTCTTCGCAACCCAGCTTGATCAAACCTCAGACGGAGAAAGTGAACCAAAAGGGTTCTATTGACACTTTTGAAAACGGTCGGCTGATTGCTTCAGAAGTTTTGTTGACTGTGACTCATATCTGTGCTTCGTCACTCTGTGGTTCGCGTTTGTCAGGTACCAACGCTCCGAGGCTTTCTTGCTCGCACATTTTATTAACGGATGCTCACCGACATGATAATTCTCGAAGTCTGTGAATTCTCCTGTATACAGGAAAGTACATTCTTGAGAATCTCTTTGAAGAACATAAGGAACCCTTCATTTCCCCACCACATCTCCACTCTTCCGAAATATTTCACCGTTCACCTCTGAAGCTATGTTATCTGCATTTTTGAATAATCAACAAAGACGAGATTTATTTACTGTGGTTGATCCAGTATGCACAGATTCTTGTGGAAGCAGCCAGCCCGATGAGTGTCAACCGCTTCTGACTGTAAATAAACTGCTGTGAAAGAGGTTTGCCATTTAGTTTTTTGTAACATGCGTGATAGAACACGCTGCTAACATAGAAAATGAAATGTTTTTCTCGCCTTTCCAACAATTATACTGAAACTGATAATCACCGCGCTCTTAGTTTTGCTTCTGACGTTTTCTTTCACCCATCATTATTCGTCGGGAAGGAGATTCACCAAATATAACTGCACTCTGGAAACCGTGTGACTTTCCTTTGATAGCTCAAGGCGATTTAGGAGTTTCTGGGTGAGAATCAATCCACAAGAAGCTCCATTACTTTAGCAAGCACATAAGTGAAGCTCGTTTGTCAAAAGTCGATAGTCTCTTACCGTTTGTTTTTATTGTTCCCATTTTTTTAACAGTACGTCTTTTGTGGATTACTGAAACAAGTCCATCATGGTCACAACTAATCCCAATGACAACTGGGGTACAAAAATTGGTGGATTATTTTAATGCCGGAGGATTTTTGGCAGTGATCAACCTTAGCTTACTTACCAGTTTTGAAATAGTGAATAATGCTTCAATGGAGTATAGTCGAAGGCCTTTGAGTGAGTTAGTATGCTCATTATGCTGGCACAAGACGAAGATATAAAGCACGGCTATCAACCAAGGTTTAACGAACTCTTCAAAAAATTCATTTTCCTGCTGATCTATCAAAATTTGGATTTCCTTCTTGAATAAGGCACGTCATGTACAACACGCTTTTTGTCCCTTCGATACTGCAGTCCATTTCACATTAAGTTTTTTTCTAACACAGCCAGTGTTATTTAAGTTTCATAATACAACATTCTTCTTTGACTCCCTGATAAGTCAGACCTCCCCCTTATTGCCACGTTCGTGTACTGTTGTGAGGGCAGCCACCTCCATTCAGCTTAAAAGTTTCCATCACTTGGTGAACAAACCAGCCAGTGATCTAGCTAAGACATCAAATGGTCACAGATTTGTCGGATGAATTCCGTTTAAGTCCGTCGTCTTTATGACCTACGGTCTAGCTAACTAACACCGCATCTCGATCGAAGTGACTGCCACTCACCCCACCAGTTATAAACCAGAGTGAAAGTAAAAGCAAAGTGATCCTCCCATCAACTTTTGTATCCATCTCCCTCAAAAAGTTGAAGCATCGCCTGGGCCCTCTCTTTATTAGTGGATGCGTTCTTCTCTGTTGGTTAGCGGCACATTCAATAGCAACAAGGATAGAGGCCATGGACCAAATATACTTATGCTGAACCTTTTGGGTCTACTTGGCTTGGTTAGTCAGGTTCTCCCCTGTATGCTAGTCAGCACTCCCGTAGGACCTTACTGGTTTTACGGTGCACTCGTTTGTATTCCAGACAATGTCTGCGACGATCATCGCACTTTAAACGCTCCTAGGCCCTGTTTTTTCATATACTGTGCTTCCACCACTGCCATTTCCATCAACGTCAGTCCAACGGGTTGGAGAGACTCCAACCGAATCCAGTGAATTAATTTTTCGCTTGATTCGAATTCTTTATATGATGTCTTTCTCCTCAAGTTCTCATCAGATTTTCAATCTCCCCTCAGTAGTCATCGAGCCGTCGTACGTTCTTCTATAGGCACGAGTCAACCTGGTTCGGGGGTTAACGACAAACGACCGTAAATGCTAGTTTAACGCCCCCATGATCACCTTGACCAACAGGAGGTTTAACATTGGGGCTATCCACCTTGTTTGGGCAACTTGTTATTACAGTGTTCAGTCGATCAGTCCTCTTCACAGTTGACATCGAGTGCGGTGATTTACGTGCCGAATTGGAGTTTTAATGGATAGAAACTTGAGATATTTACCAAATGGGCCCTTCTATGTTTTTCATCCCAACTCACCTTTGGAGTGTTAAAACCACTGAGATAACGGTGAGTTTACCCTTCCTGGACATTTATTGTCATAAAGATCTCCTCATCCTTGAACACTGTTGCCAATATACTCCTATATACGCACGCCACTACCACTGTTATCTTTAGTACTTTCAAGGAACAAGAGACCACTTGTGAAACGGGCCTTACAATAGTCTTACCAGACTGTTTTTAACCGTTAAATGCTCCGAAACGTTTGCGTTTGGTAAAATATTTGCCAGGTGGTATCGCACAGTGAGCTCCCGTCAGAAGTTTCTCTTTTTCAATGGCTCCGTTATACCGTAAATCAGTAGTATTTTGGCCTCCTCTCAATGGCTACCTCCTTGACCTCTTCAAGACGCGAGACCGCTCTTTCATAGTACGTGGGAAATCTCTGCTTGTCCATCAGCTATTTGAAGACCTGCCGGAGCGTTCATAGAGCTCAATCTTTTTTAATTCAATGCTACTTTTGTAAGGGTGGTCTGAACTGTTCTTCTGTTTGCCTTGGGATTGCTTTCTTTACATCCATCTACATAATTACTAACAACTCTGTGTTATTCCCGATCTATTTTTCTCTTTTCATCGGGTTTCTCCTTAACAATTTGTTACCAAATGCTGTTGATATGTAGCGCGTGTTTTTCTTGAAAGCCTTAGATACGGACCTACTCATCATTTTTGGGCAACTTCTGACTCCCTGTTGCCGGGTTCGAACAACTTTCTCGGGCTTATGGCGAAAAATAGTTCGTCTAGTCCCATACGTCCAAGAATACAGGAGAGACACACAGGACACACCGATTCCAGAATCTTACACCCCGCGTACAACATGTAAACGTAAGCTCATAGTTCGGTGGATTTTGAGATGATACCAAGCGTTACACATATTGCGGCAGATTCTATCTGCCCACATTTTCAGACAGCATTCGTGATTTCCACCGAGCAGCCCGCCTATTTGGGTTTCATCGGGCTAATCCGCCTAGGGTCAGGAGAAGGTAATCTTGTGACCTTGGACATTTAAAATGAAGTTGTAGCACATAAACGCTAAAACGCAAAAACAGGTGGCTGGTTGTTCTTATTTTCTTCCACTTAAGAAAAGAAAAGAGGAACAAAACAACGCACCTCGCTAAAACTACCGCAAAACAAGGAGCACGGTAGCTCATCTAGGTCCTTTCTGCAGCTATGTGCAACAAAATTTTTACGGTGGGTCCTACTCCACTGCTTGTTGTACACGTTAAGTGTGTCTGAAAAATGTTTCGTTTCTTAAGAAGATGGCGAAAAACTTCCAAAGCTTGTTAATGCAATACAAGTTAGGCAGAAAACGGATATGATACTAGAGGTCATCAGATTAGCAAAGGTTAATGAAGATGTATCGTTGATGTTTGTTCCCTCTGGATGCTACTGATTCCAGTATATGAATTCTACTGCGTACCCTCAGAATTCGATTTGCGCACTCAGGTTTTAGAAGAGCTATTTCGGTTCAATTTGTTTTCTAGGTTGGAGCGGCTTTAGTCAGGGATCTTCCTGTTTCTTAGGCCGGTGGGGTTTTAAGTGTTACGATGATAAGAGAAGAAAATACTTCACTTTTGTGCGTAATCTTAGGAGCTGTCGAACAAAAGCATGCTAAGGAGTTCAAACCACCAGTTCTATTAAGACACAACTGTACAGCTGTCACTAATGTATACCCCATGGAACAGATTCCAAAAAACTTAAAAGTGAACGGCAAAAATTATTTTTATGGATAACCTGATAAATTAATCGAGGCAAACAATAAGATGAATAAGAGCACTGAGCCCATAATTACTGCTCAAAAAGAATATGTTTCTTTTTTTGCCATTCAGAAGTGACCATTTAGCTAACGATATATAAAGCACAAATTAAAGTCTGTTCTAGCTTGAACCTATGCTGCTGTGCAGTTCTCCGTAATTGCAAAGGCAATCTGTTAAACTCTTCTGCCTCTCAGTTACTTGCGCTTGCAGTGACGTTTACACGGACAGAACAAATAACCTCTATCACACTGAGTAGCCGAATACATCGCAAGCTCCCTGAAGCAGTTGACAATGTACTGGCCTCAAATTGGTGAAATGGCTTTTTGAAATCCAACGTCATGGGCCGCTTAATACCTCATAACAGCAGGTCATCAAGGTGATTCAACAAACTCATTCGATATATTGCTACGTAATCGAAACCCGATGTTGCTGGCTTTCTGTTTACCCAAACTTACCAACCGATGCTATGTCCACACAAGTGGTTGAGACGATCTAATGAGTCGTCTTGATCTTGATTATATGTTAGTGGTGATTGTATGTCTAGTAACTGGGTTTCGTTACCTGTATGATATATATAACTGGCATGTTTTGATTTTGCTACTGATAAGAGTAATGAAAAAGTCCAATTATCGCAACATGTCTTCTTTCAGCCCTGATGAAGATATATTTTCTCCATGGAATTTTTGCGTTTATACTAAGATTGAATTAATACTATAACAGGCAATCGTGGGAAAAAGCGAGAATACTGACGGCAGATGAGGATGAAAACTTGACTGACGTAGATATATGAGAAACACAATATTAAGGTTGTCAGTGCGAAAGAAGTCTTCACACTACTTCTCAAAAAATGAAATGGTTGGCACTCATCGAGGTACTTTTCGAACTCCGTCAAAAATTCCACAGAAACCTCGTGTGAGAAAGCATGTTTAAACTGTCTGTCATAAAAAAAGCGTAGGAGTTTTACTGGTTGATGAGCAACTCACACAATTTACATTCTAGGATCGTGACCGGATTACTTCCACTGCACGTGTAGTTTTGGTAGGAATTCTGACTAGTCTCTCAGGATCTCAATAGGTTTCATGAGTATGCATGCGACCTATTCCAACCCTTTTAGGGAAGTGAGAAAAGGGAGCTAGTTTTATCACTCCTCTGTTCACGCGAGTTAATCCTTAATGTTTCTGGCAGGCTCTTGATACACCTTCGAGATTTTACAAGCATCCTACCTTCCTACACTACATTTCAGCTCAAGGCCAGTACGGAGTATTTCGAACGTAGCCTCGCATACGCTTTGTAAAGCGGTAAAAGTGTCCCGCAACAAAATGCCTTGTGTCTTCTCATTGCTACCTCACGTTACTGTTTGGAGATTTTCCACTATGGATGCTTCTAGATCCTTGACTACCTTCACTCTTCTCTCCTTTCTTGCCAGAGCGCCTGGTTGACGCCATTTGATTTCCATCAAGCAGAAGACTACTTTTGTCTGCGTTCAAGGGTGGTTGTCACTCATCTGCCCGCTGGTAAATAGTTCTCAGCTCTCCTACATAGACCTGCTATCAGAACTTGCTACAATATTCACCTCATCTGCAGAGATGTAGTGTGGAACTTCAGGTTTTTGGTCAAATCAGTGATGAACATTAAGAGCAACAGTGGTACCAACGTTGAGCCTTGAGAGGTCTCACTGACCGTTGCACTTTCGTGAACCTTATCCGTAATAAATGTACTCGGAAGGTCCGATTCTTTAGAAAATCCTTTATTCATGCCGGTGGTCTTCAAAGAAGAAAAAATTCCCAAGTTTGTATAGTAGAAACTGGTCATTCACAAAGTTGAGAGGTTTCTTAAGACCTACGTAACAGACCTTGACCTCTTCGCCCTTACTACAATTCCTCAAGATCACATCTTAGCAGCAAATTAGATTGGTCGGACAGGGCTTTGCTTGAGCGTATCTGTATCGGCCTGTTGAAAGAAGACTGTATCTAGTAAGATCGTTCAAAGTTCTCTCCTCAATAATCCATTCTAGCTGTTCCTGCATAAGTGATGTCGCACTTACTGGTTGGTTGTTTCCCACCTCATGCTGTTTCTTCATTCTTGTGGACGGGTGAGACTCTGACTTCCCTACAGCCATTCGTGATAGTGAAATTTGAGAATAAATGCAAGATGTGGGTTGGAGCATCCTCCGAAACATCGCTTGTGGCTCTCAGTATCCCTGTAAAAATACTGTGTGATCCACCGCCTTACTGGCATCTGGTCTATTCAAATCTCCCTTTACTTCTTCTGTGTCCAATTCAATTTCTTCTACCATATGCTGTTTGTGGTCACCGTCTTGAACTCAGTTGTGGTACCTCCAGAGTCTGGGATGCATACAGCTTCAAAAATCTGCAGAAAATTTTCACTTTTCTAAAGATGATTCAGCAACATTTCAACGATATCTGTAATGCATCCAAGTTCTCACTTTATGACCACTCCAACTTGAACATGTTGAATTTGTCAAACGTTAATGAATAGATACACGTGTCAACCATACTAGACCACGTTAGCACGTTCATTTTTCACCACCACTTCTGGTATTTTACTCAGGCGGTAAGCCGGGTGTAGAATTCAGGTAATATGCACAAAAATCCAGCTGACGATGTTTTTTAACGAAAAATAGTGTCATGGCAGTGGAACAGGCTTGCTGAACAGGTACAGCACAGGACAATGACTGACGAGTTCCAGTTACGTCTAGTGGTTAATTGGTGGCAACAGTGACTGACCCGTGTGCAACACTTGCGACTGTCAAACAGCGCTTATTCGTGTAGTTACTTATTGCCACTAAACCGAGACTTTTACAATCTATCAGTATGCAGATAGTCTTTTCCGATTTTTTCCGCCCCTGCGAAAGCTTGTTTCATCCATTTTTTTGGGGGTGCCCAACGTCCAATAAGGTGGGTTGGGGGCTTCATTGGATAATTTCGTTCAATTCGTCAGACATACCGGATGAAAATATAAGGCGCTCAGTCTTTTGTCTACCAGTACGAGAAAGTGGACTAGCAGGTTACTTAATCACCATCCCTAACCGCTTCTTGAATCTCACTCTGTGAACACCAGCCCACACTCTCCCCTCTTTCTTTCTTACAAGTCCAAAACAAGAGATGAATTTACATGCATATATGAAAACTGACCAAAATTATTATGTACATTACCGGCACTCAAGAAGCTGAATTGTTAAACTTGCCGCCGTATCCACATTATTTTACTGAACTGTTCGTAACCGCGCATTTTTTATTCAACATGCAAATGCGTTAGACACACTTGATGAATTGACCGTTACTGTGGTGCTTTTGAGCAGAAACCTGGTGATCATGTATCGACCAAACTCTCCACAGGTAACCTACTGTCTGGGAATTTTGAGTGACATACTGACGATGAACGATGACATGAACAGTATTGTAATTGAAACAATCATCGAAGACGTACCAATAGTGTCTACACAGTAAGTTCTTCAAACCAAATCATTTTATTTCGCGCCAGTGATTCAAAGTCTGAGAAAGTTGGTCCGAAATTTACTGCAGGACGCGTGACGGTCTGTTCCGGGACTGTTCTTGCTGTTTCAGATGTACATTGTTTAACGGAAACTGCCTCATACTCTTGTCCCGACCTTGCATGCACGGGTTCTACTGAATATAGAATAACGAAACCTACACTTTGTGGAACGAGGAAGCTCGAATTGTACGTCATACTTTGAATGATTCATGGCCGATCATTCTCCTGTTAAGAGCAACCTGTGCCTACTGTGGTACACAAATGACCGAAGAATTGCATAAACGAAGCTCCTCAGGTGAATATGTTTAAGATATGCCCTTGTTCTACATCAAAGTTTTATTAATGGTCTTAGCTGTACAATAATTATAGAGCATCATTCCACTAACGTATCCGGTATCAAATGTTTGTTGTTCAACCATCCTTAGCTTGTTAAAATAGTCGCAGTCCCACGTCACTGTTGCAGTTAGTGGTGGCTTGAAATACAGCATATTTTAAACATTCCGTTTCAATGAACTATGGGCATAAACCAAATTAAGCTAGATTACTAAGGTCAATAATTTCTTCCAAAAAAGAACAATCTGACGGTGAACTTCAGATGTAGAGAATTCAGAAGTGTTCGGGTCTATTTTCCCCAAAATCTCTGAGATACAAAGAACTATGAAGAGCCTGTCGGTATGCTCCAGTATTCAGAAGTTCGACGCAAGTACAGATTTCCTGTGCTTTTCAAAATAGTCACAAATTAGATGATTTGTCTTTTCGCACGCATTACAAGACAAAAGACATTATGTCAAAACAAAACAAACACATCTCACGTACTTCACATTTTCAACACCAAATATGAATTGACCAGAGATTTGACGCTGAATTAGAATGCTTGGTTCGGCGTGGCTGCTGAAAACGCAAGCTCTTGTGCAGTATCTGTGTTAGGATTACGGAAACAAGCTGGGAGCTCAGGAGCCTTATACTTGAACCCAGTTACTTACCCATACCACTAAGTCTTAAGCAATCCCTCAGGCGGCCTTGAGAATCGTTTGTCTCTATGATGCTCCTTAGTGTGAGCATTTTGGGATCCCAGTGTGGTTTCGTTGGTCAGCATGTGAGGCATACGTCGCGTAAGTACATGCGGTTACTACAACTGACTCAAATGCAGTTGAAATACAAAGTCCTTGTGAACAGGTCTTTGTGGATCAGTATTGTTACATTACTTACTGACTAAATTTGAACAGTTAAGCACCTAGTCTAATGTTCGAAATTCGTAGGTCTCATCTTGAAGGCTCTGGTGAAATTTGCACACATGTTTATCTTCCGCGATCTCTTATTTCAGAAACTATCTACTTTTTGCTTCTTCCACAACCAATACAAGGTTCCGGAAAGTCAGCTGGTGTTCGGCGAGCTTTACACGTAATAGATCGAGCAGTGTTATGCGCAATTTCTGGTACGTGCTCTGATGATTCCTAATCAAGTTCCCTCCAAAATGCGCTCGGTGATATGGACCGTCTGTCTAAGAGTGTATCCTAAAAATACTGCCTGCTCTTGCTGTTTTCCGATCCTACTCATTACATTTCCTACGGCTTTTTGAACACTACCACAATACTTTAAAAAATAACATGTCTAAAAAGGTTTACATTATCATTTAGGTCACCTTCCTACATCTTTCATGTGCATATGGCTGTATAACGTTCGATACGGCGCCGAGGAAGTAAAGGATACCGCTTGCCATGACCAGATTTATTCAAGCAAACGGACTTATGCACCTGGAAACGCTCATGGACCAGTGGCACTGCAAAATGATGACATGGAGAAGGATATCCTTGGGCAACGCGGCACCGGGTCTGGGTCACAATGTAGAGTGACGCCAGCTGCTCTGAAAGCTTCCTGAGTAGAAGATAACAGTTATCTATCCTAAGAACAATGGTCATGGATGAGGAGTCAGCGATGTAACTCGTTCATCTTAAAACAGTGTGATTGGGCCAATAACGTCTGCCCAAAACATCAAGACACATCAGTGGGTACGCGATGAGTACAAGGAAATGAATCTATGCACACCAGTAGGTAACAAAGCGATTGGTTTGCAGTCCCTAAGATAGTCCCGCTGGAAGATATTACACATACTAAACAAATTCAAACGTTCAGAATTCAGCGTGATCAACCATTATTTATCATCAACTACTCGGCCGCTGAACATGCACTTAGACTGACAATGAAAGTTCATGCCAACTGAATTGTGTAATCCATAATGTGCACCTCAGTGCTAGTTTGACTGCAGAAAACCATGCAACCAGGTCATCGTGACATATCACAGCAACAGGCGAAGACTTGCATCAACTTGACCAAAGCTCAGTACCACGTCAGACAAATGTTTACTCCTCTTTTTCCCTAACCACGCTAAAGTGTCACTGCTGCTTGCATGCGGACAAGTTGGTTTGCGCAAGTAAAACCCTCACATTGGTAAATGGCGTGTACGAATTCCTAGCCACCACCTTGTGGCACTTGATCCGCAGCTGAGAGTTTGGCCGGACACTGTGGTGG
Organism: Paragonimus westermani; assembly: GCA_008508345.1. NCBI lineage: Eukaryota > Metazoa > Platyhelminthes > Trematoda > Plagiorchiida > Troglotrematidae > Paragonimus > Paragonimus westermani. The sequence continues at coordinate 145,448 of QNGE01000615.1, forward strand.
CTCAGACTGGTCGGAAAACAATATTAACATTAGTTTGCTGGTTGCTTTAGATCGGTGTGCAACAATAAAAATTACTTCATATGAACTGAGTGTATGCTGTCTAACTTGGGACTTGTTAGAATTGGATACATTCTGGTGGTTTTGAGAGGAAATGATCGTGGTCATTTGAGATTTCATTTAGGCACACCAGTATCTCGACTAGGCATTGTACGTGAAGACGTAATTAAAGGAAAAGCTGCAGATCTTGAGGGAATCAGCAGAACAAATTGTTGCATAATGTTCCGTAGCTGGATCAAAGGATGCATGTCACGAAGCAGCCTAAAATGTCATAATCAAAAGGTTGTTCTCAAAGATAGGTTGAAAGTGGACTGTTTCGAAATAAACTTCATTCACAAGTGAATTAACAGTCCGACGAAGTTGGCAAAACCGTATTTCAGTGAAATATGCAAATGCGTGAAAGATAAGGTACAATACGTCGTTGTGAAGAGCATTCGTGTGGAAACAACCGGTATTGCCAACCTGTTTAAAGTACGTGGATTTTGCATCTAGTGAACTGAATGCGCACAAGTTAGACGTGATCATCCACGTCGGCTTTCCGCAGATTTGTGGCTAAAACAGGGATGCATCGCAAGATGTGGCTGGGAGTTTGCTATAACCCACTCCAGACCTGACAGATCGCATTAGCGAAATTAGCGGTTCAACGATGAAAATAATTAATCCCGCTACTAGGAAACTTAGAAAGTGTAGGATCCACGATTTCCAGTTCAATGTGCTGTTCCTTAACTGTTTGTGTATCAGTATGTTACTACTGTCTTTTTAGTACACCAACTGTAACAATAAGTGCAACTTTAGCACCAGGTATTTTTCAAAAGTCTGGCAACCTGTGGGTTTTAAGAGTCATCATCTACCCGAGTGACTCTCCTACACACGCCGTCTGTACTGGGCAAATGCGTTTCGAGCAGCCATGTGTGTACTAATAAGAATGGAAGTGAAAATGGAAGTCAGAAGTAAGTTAGAAACAGGGCTGTACGTGGATGAAGTGTAAGTTATCAACGTTGTTGAAAACACGCAAGGTCTGCCTAATCGCCTATCTGTCAAAGTAGCCACAATGTCAAAGAGTCGTTTTGGATGCACCAGGATAGGAAGACGTGCTTAACCAATAACGTCTTAGCAAACTGCAGAATGTGCTCTTCGATGTCCAAATAACGTCAGTATTCTTACTGCTATCATGATGGTTACTAGTTACTGATGCTTATGGCATCTGAATAGGGTGGACTAGTCACCATAAAATTCAGCATAATCTCTACTGATTACCTCCGCGCTTTAGCCATTGGTGTAAAGGATAGTTTCATATCACGATCAGCTGTTAAGTAAACCTTCAGAGATAGAGTTTTGGTTCAGCTTGGAACGTTTCGAATTCATTTGTGAATGGGAATGTTATACATGTGAACGTATCAAATGGGTACACACACAATGGTATCAAAAATCACTCAGTACACTGGTATCTTCCAAAACTATTATTGTGTAGACGTGCAAAAGGGTGATGCACCTTCTTTCTATTGGATCACATGCGTGGACGGGTAGAGAACTGATATCTGCGCCTCAAGAGATTGAAGATTAAGCGGGTTATGAGTCTCCCTCTTCTATTTCATATAGCGAGGCGAAGTTGAGATTCTGACACATCCTATTTGCGTTCGGAATGTAGTGTCAGTTACTAGAACAACTGGAGACCAGCAACCAGAAAAATTCACCCTTCGTTGGCTAGCAACAATGAGCTGAAGCAAGCAATCCATCACAATAACTATTCAGTGCAGTATAAAAACTGGATGCAATGAAAAGTAATGTTCAATTTATATGAACCATAATTCACTTTGTCCACTTTCGTGCGCAAAACACTACGACTTTTCGACTAGATAATTCCGGGGACAACGCAGTCGTTTAGTGTGCTAAACGCGACACTGATAGGCCATGGAGAAGAAATCTTATACGTTTTCGTTTGCTTCGTGACAAAAGGGGCGATAATGCTGAGGAGCTTTAGACTAACCAATCAATCAGGTGACGGAACCCCGACAAGGAAATGTTTCATGAAGTTGCTCATCAAGTTTAATCACTTACTTTTCGTCAGGTGCCATTAAATAATTCCTAATCCTCAATATCATGTGCTTCCCGCTGACTGATAATCCATAGTAGCTAATTTTGTTTCAGGCGTACGTAGTTCGCTGCAAGATGACTTATGTACTCTCAGAAGACTATGAATAATAGTTCAAGAAAGAATAAGATGAACGTTTCAGTGCACTTCATTTGGTGTGGTTCTTTTAAATGCCGGAATAAACGGCTATGCAAACAGCCCTTTGAGTTAACAAAGCTAACGTTATATAGTTTCTATGTGACAGACTTAAACAATTCTTCTCCACATTGAAAAATATTGAGAACTCTTACTTCAGAACGTTGTGTGTTATACTTCTGTGTTGTGTGCAGCATCCTGAAAATTCAGCGGAAGTCACTTAAAGTTTGAAATTATAATGCCCATAAAAATACCTGTAATTCGTAGTACGTTGAACCTCAGCATGTAGCATATTTTTTATATATGGCACTTCTCCAGTTCATTAAGGAGACCTACATATGGTACTCTAGTGTGTTTTCACATTATTTGTAAGTGAGACCTTTTCCCAAACCCTTAAAATGCAGATGATTTTAAAATGTAGCACTTCTTTAACTTCCACCAGATGCGATTTTCGACACACTTGAGTGTTCATGGTTGCATTTTTCTTTTTCTAACTCTTTAGAAGCCTTGTGTTCATTTTGAATTTGCAGCAGTGTTTTAGTCACCTCAGTCAGTATTGGAACCACGTCTTGAACTATATGGTCTGCCGCTATTGAATGTTTTTACGATGTTACCACGCTGAATAGAAATGGAGATATCCATCATCCGTGGTTGGCACATTTAGGTTCATATACACATGTGGTCAGACAATAAACTCGGTGTCAGCAGGCACAGCTTCACACGGGGCTTTTCAGAACTTTTCGAATTGTCTGAATACTAACCAAGAACAAATCATCATTTCGTGACTGCCCCTACGAACATCTACCTTTAGGTGATCATCGAGTGAACAGCTTGAAGTGCATTAATCAACATTCAAAAGAGTATCACGCACGGTTGGAGTATTGAGTGAAACATAAATACAGTCTAGTAAGGTCATTGTAACTACTATGCTGCTCCTGAGAATATGAACGGAAGGTCGTTTCAAATACGTATCAGACGTCTCTGTTTCAGGAGGTTTCCTTCTGGTTCGAAAGCGACTGTTGTTACGCATGCCCCCACTTGATTATAACTATCCGTGTTGGCATTATTTGCGCGAACGGTAAATTACGGTTCCATTTCCTTCCTGGCAACTCGCTCAAGATATGTTGCTGTTTTGGTATTGTGAGGGAACTCATCAGTGTTGCGTTTATAGTTTGTTTGAATAGGTGGCACTCTAAACGCTCAGCTGGCGACAAAACAGTATAGTTATACGACTTTTCAGAAATATTTTATCTATCGGTAAATCCACAAAAACCTCTTCAACAGCAGACGGGCAAATGTTACCAGAGTGCTTTAGTTTGAATAACCTTTTTCCAGAAAATGAATAATGCAAAAAGCTTTAAACACAATCGCATCAAAAACATGCGTCTATTCCAGATTGCGTAGTTCGTTTAGGATGNTTTCCTTCCTGGCAACTCGCTCAAGATATGTTGCTGTTTTGGTATTGTGAGGGAACTCATCAGTGTTGCGTTTATAGTTTGTTTGAATAGGTAGCACTCTAAACGCTCAGCTGGCGACAAAACAGTATAGTCATTCGACTTTTCAGAAATATTTTATCTATCGGTAAATCCACAACAACCTCTTTAACAGCAGACGGGCAAATGTTACCAGTGCTTTAGTTTGAATAACCTTTTTCTAGAAAATGAATAATGCAAAAAGCTTTAAACATAATCGCATTGAAAACATGCGCCTATTCCAGATTGCGTAGTTCGTTTAGGATGATTCACTGATCGAACATTAGACAGACACGTGAGCGTCAGGACACTTTAAAAGACGGATATAGGTTACCGTTTAATGAGGCATTACCAGTGGTATTGGCATGAGCCAGTTATTTTGTGATTAACGCCTGATTTTTTTATGAGCATTGTCTATGTCACACTAGCAAAATATCAAGTTGATGGGTTGGAAAGTAGGATTCGTTGAGGAGCAAACAGCCAATGCGACGAACTATCCAGGGAAGGACAAGCCGTATCTTAATAATGTACGCCTTTATATTTTTAAAAATGTATGGTCACTCCTAGAGTTAAAGAAGTGAAAAGCAACAAGAAGCACTCCATGGCCCGAAAATAGAAAGCGACATCTTGATGAATATCTATTCTAGTCAGTTTACTCTTGTTGAAGTGGGAAAACGGCTTCATAATGCCTATGAACGCCTCTCGGAAGTTCATGCCAACAATGGCTTCATGCATCGGGCTGATCCACATTCGTTTCTCTTATCACTTAAGCAGCCGAAATGTCATTGGTGAATCCAACAGTGATGACTTTGAACTCATTATGTGCAGTGCGGCGTCTACGACTGATTCAATCAACGGGTTTTGTTCGTTTTCTTGCAGATCAAACATATCTTTCGCTTTTTATTCGCCGAAAACCTTTGGGTAAAGAGTTGGCCCTAACTCTTTATTACATTGGAAGCTATGTCAGGCGTTCATCGCGTTTAAGCGACATTGAGGTGACTGTTTGTTGAGCTCTCAATCTGCTTGTATAGTGAGTGCCTTAAGCGTTTAGCTTGTTAAGAATTTCGTAGATTACCTTATTTTGTCTTATAATTCTTCTCACCAACTAAGTTTCTGTTTACAGCATAAAATCTGTTGATCTCTTTATAGGCAAACTAATCAGAAAACTTCACTTGGGAATGCAAGTTCATCTGATTGGAATACCCGAGCTAACTGTAGTAGACGATTCTTTTCAGTGGATTTTCAAGGTAATTATCACTCCTTAATTACCATGCATGCGCTGAATGATCCAATAAAACGTTTAGGTCCAAAATACGGAGTACACTTCAACGGATATTTTGGATCCTTGGAAATGCGCGTTGAACGCCGTTATTGATAAGTTGCCTTCGTGTAAGAATTAACATTTTTTTTAACCAATGGTAGCTCTTTGCCATTTTCATTGAGCTTGTTAAACGACATTAATGTAGGCTAGCCAAGCACCAACAAGCATGTAAGCGATGTTGAAATCTGCATGCTCCGTTATGATTACCCGAGTTAGTCATACGGACCATCTTCCGGTTAATAACTGTAGGTAGCCGTGCTTAAGAGCACATACTTCGGCTTCGTTATCTGTGAGCTGAACAGCGTAGTTTCTTCAGAATTAAGGGCGGAATAGAAGTACATTATAAACTTATATCCTCTGATATTGTGATTGCTGATGACCATTTGGGGAGTTGTGATTGAACGACAAAGAGCGTCAACGGCATGGTACTTTTATAGAATTCTTGTTAGTTGAAGAAACAAATAATTCCTTAACCTGAAGTCGATTACTACTTGGCTGTCTTGATCAACAGTTAATTTGGCGGAGAAAGCTGCGTAGTGAAGAAGAATTGTAAATCGTATACAGAAAGAATCGACTAGTCAGTTTTGAACATCCTTATCAAGAACGTATATTTTTGATTCTGATGTTTCGGTTCTCAGCAAACTCTCAAGCTGAAGTTAAGAGATTACCTAAACAACCCTTCGGTGTGAAAGTTCATTTTCCATGTTTGTACTCTCCATTTTAGCACGACGGCGTTCTAGGCACAACACTACATATTCGACTAAACAACGGGTGAAAATTCAGGGGGTGGGTTGAGAAAATGTGAGCCCTGCTCACGTTCTCAGACCTACTATCATCTTAGATATCATAAATGAAAAAAAATGGGTTAGACCTTTGCTTTTGATACAGCACGAGTACAAGTAGAACACTACTGAATGGTACGAAACACACAGAAGAGCAAATCACCAGCAGTATATTTTTCCGAATTAATCGAAAAGATTGCTACTGTATTAGCACATTCTTCTCTGAGATCAACAGTGGTTAACAGTGTGTCGACAAAAAACATACAAACACTGGGGGGGAACGCACCCACATGTGGCAACCAAAACTGGGATGCTTCGCAAGGGAAGACATGCTGCTTGTTTCAAGTGGACTGTACACATAAAATCGAAGACATTTCAGAACAAATGTCAATGAAATGCTTTATGAAGAAAAGCATTCATATCCGCAGTGCACACGAGATGCATTGTGCGCATGAATAGAATGGCGCCGTGTTCGGAGTGAGGTCTATCATAGCAAGCGAACGAGTAAATATGACTGTTGAAGAAACCTTTAATCTTGGAAGTTTCTATAGAAGTACATGTCCATGAGTCGCTGCATGCATATCTTCATCAGGAGTGACAGTTGAGTTGCGGCGCTTTTGTCTGCAAGTGTAACGTTGTCAGCGCGCTCACAAAAAAACTAATGGAAGATGGCCTGCGACATTCACAGGATCCAGGCGTTGAGCGTAAATGTAGAGCACGTCAATAATATTGTTGTTTGTTAGTCCCAATCATTTGGGTAGTTCAATGAAACTTAAAAAAATAGGATATTGTTTCAAGGCCGTTACAGCACTGTTAACTTCAGACTGGATGCTGGAGCCTCTGAAGCTGCATCTAGGAGGACGTGTTGTGGATACGCAGTTGATGCTGACAAGTCTAAGGGCATGACATTTTTAGAAAAGCCGAATCGTCTGAAATATCATGGTGTCTCGTTTAAGCATTATATCCATAATTATAGGCCTACCAACATAGTAATTTCGTAATACTGATGGGAACTGTGACCACTGAAGATAGTGACTGTTAAACCCATTGAATAGTTGACCTGAATAGATGCTTTACGTCATCGTCCACTAAACTCACTGTATACTGAGAAATGTAAAAGCACAATGATGTCATGTATGAATTGAACACTAGTCTTAACTGATCGCAGCTGTCGCATTACCATAGAATTTCCAGTCGATCTCTTTCGAAAAGAAATACTAGACGCAAGTTTTGCTTTTGTTAGAGCTCATCAGTAGTGCATATCCTTGCCACAGCCGTGACTAGACCTCCGGCCACGCTTTCATGAGGTAACCGTGTTGACCACTGCGGGTGTGGTGTATCTTTTCTTATCACCTTTTCTGTTAAGCGAACAACGGTGGACGTACAATAAACTATGAGGACCTGTTTGCCATGTTATCTTCACAATGGGGATCGGAGTTCAGTAGCAGCCTTGGGAACTTTGTCAGGTGTGTGCGCAGGTCGACTTTTATCAGGCGTGTAGAGTTCAAGTTAATATTGAGTGATGTCTTCTAAGCCCAGGAAAAGATCTGTCGGATTTGTATATCACACATACTATATCACAGAGACGACGAAGAAAGCAGATCAAGTTCACCAAAGTACCAGTGCGCTGGAAAAATCCTGTCCTTTTTGGATTATTCACCTGCACATCAGCCGTAAAGTTTTGAAACCTTTTTACTATTGAATGATACAAAACAATTCCAAGGAAACCTCACCGAACGAATTTTAGTCATACAGAATCATGGTAAGATATCAAAACCACCTCAAGTCATATTGGATATGTGAACGTCTAAACTGAGGAAATACGTTATCTCAAGCAGTTGTCCGTTTTTTTGTTTTGCTTTTCTATTAGTGCCGTAACTCCTGTTGGGTGTCGTTTTTGAGAGTCAATGAGTAATCGGGACATAGATGGGGACAGCTTGGTTCTTCACGGGATCACTAATTGCCCAAGTTAACACAGTTCTATTCGCAAAGTAACTTTGCAATTGAACAAGATTATTTGCTTTTCAGGGTCCGGACGACTATTTTAGAACTCGTGATGTGCGAACTGCATATGCATACGATACTTGTGTATGTGAACCTACCCAATCTGTTCGCCTTGTGTTATGAAATTAGTTCACGCCACCAACGAAGATCCCAGCGTACATCATGTAGAATAATTTCACTTAGAATAATCAAAGGCACGTTCGGACCAGTCAGCTTATTCGGAAGGATTTGTTCAGATTTATCGAAAGAACGGGACGTTAACATGCTTAGGCAACAAAAGCATCACGTCATGACGGTAACAAATAATGATTGCGCACCGTGTTAAACTGTTTCAGTGTTTAAAAGAACACAGATCCTACCGATTCAGATCTGTCCTGGTTGTGGATTTAGAACGTGAAATAAAAGTAATCAATTAACCGAGCATTAATTCATACAGCGTGCTAGATGCTCTCCCAAAATCTTTACCGGGATGTATACAAGGTGGACCTCTTTAGTTATGCATACAATATCAAGCGGCTGGAATAAATGACGTCAATTACACAAGTAACCAGGTCCTTCGGATGTGTTTCACAAGCTGTTCAAAACTTTGGAGATTCATGTGTGATATGTGGGCTGGGAGCCAATTGCTGCATTCATGAAGAAACCTCACAAACACTAGTCGATGCCTCAAATTCCTTGCACTATCGGAAAAAGAACATTCTCATTTACAACAGCCAGTGCGACAGAATACATGTACGTGCACGTATGCTATAAGATTTTCTGGAGTGTGTGAGACATTGACTTCCGTTAACATAGAACTACTCGTACAAGCCGAGGACTGTGAAGCGTAAAGAAGAGCAGTAGGGAACTGTGAACAAGCCGGTTCTTTTGTTGTTGAAACGGATGTATGAATTGTACGGCTTGAAAATTAACAGGCTATTATGGACGTTTTTGCCCATAAATTTTCAGCGGTTCACAATCACTGACATCCACGCTTATGAAGTGCCTGAAATTTGTCATTAGATGATTCAGGGTGTTGACCACAGAAGATATGCCAAAATTCAGTAACCAAGTTAGGACAAAAGTTCGCAAAATAGATGTTACTTTCTCGAAAATATCAGAAATAAAGCTATATTCAATCATTTATCAGGAAGCAATGCCGTTATTAATCAACATCTACTAATTAAAATGAACGAATTTTTTTTACCGTGAACAATAATCTGAAAGATTCTGCTTGTCTAGATAGTGTCTTAAGTAATCGCTCAAACGACAAGTCATTTATTACCAGTAATCGTAAATTACAAACTAGAGATAAAGCAGCAGTTTAAACATTGAAATCTGAGAGGTCAGTTGATTCCACTGAGTGGTGATCGACCAGCGTTCATGAATGCTTGATGTGTACTGATATACAGTATGCAATAGTCGGATATGGGTGTCGCAACACAAATCGTACGACAGTTGATATATTGTCTCAATTTTTAGAATCATCATTATGAGCACGATCAAGCTTGTCCACAACGCTTTTTCCATACTTACAACAAAATCCACTGTATTCTTAACCGAAAAATTTCTTATAGACGTGCACAATTTTGAGTTTGGAATCGTATTTACACTATCTTACATGTTCCTCGGTAAGTTTATATCTTTGGCCACAAATCAAAATGTGTGCACTAGAAGATGTTAGTCCAAGTGGATCCTACTTTTTACTCAAATGGCTTCTACTATTATTGCTGGTGCAGGACGATGTTCATGAAAAAAATTTCCAGGAAGTAAGTTGTTTTTTTTATTTCGGCATGTATTGCTTTCAGTCTTGTCTACGAGTGTGTCAGATGGGTGCAATAGGCACCCATTGGTTTGAGAAGTAATTGAAGGGATGGATCTTTCACAGTAAACACTTTTTCACATTTGGTAAATGTACTGTCTTCTGTGCAACACGCAGCAACGTATAGAGTAACTCGAGTATTCAAATGCCAATGCGGATGCTGTGGCACAGCTGCTGACAACAGTTAGAGATGAATAGCAACAAACCTCAGTTCGTGAACGATAGCACAAAGACCATATGATCATATATTTAGATCAGCTGCTGTGGCATTTGACCATCAGGCAAGACCACATACTTATCGTCCAGCTGTTCCCATATGCATGTGCTGACAATAACATCAAACTTCTGTCAGCCAAACTAGTAAGCCTAGTTCTGCCAACCAAAACGCATGTAATACGGTTGGCGGTATCCGTTTCTGCATCAGCCCGTCACAGCGACGGAAGGCAAGGGACGCCTGTATACAGAAGTGCCTACAAATGGTTTGCACTGCCCCATTATCGGTTTCACTCACTCCTTATGCAATGCAAACGCAAACGACAGGCTGCTGTAACACTCAAATCTATGGGTTTCAGGCTGGCAAGAAACATATTTCGGTTAAAAAAAACAAGAGTCCCAATACACGAGTGCCTACTCACACACTCCACATAGCAAACAGATATTCAGCCTACCATGCGCTGGAATTTACAAACGCGCAATTCGCACTCTTCCTAGTGGTCTGGCCTAAAGCTGCTTTCTCTCTCGGTCTAAGATCGGTCGTATAACGCAAACCTTTTATATAGATAATACCTTAACATCGCTTGACCATCGGGATTTCCCATAACCACTTTCAGTTGACTGTACAACGGTCACTTTGGAATCCGTTCGCCAGCTATCGCTTGCCTAGCCAGCTAACCTGGTTAAGTATCAGAACGGCTTCACCCCAGTCCATGATGCGCACGTACTTCGGCGTTCGGAGCACTATTCCACTACCGAACACCAAAGGTACGCTATAGACATTGTAGATAAGAATAGCTTAGCTTTCGCGTAGTCTGTTTATAAGATGTCCCAGTTTCCTCACCGCTTTGCTGTAGACAAGTTGTTTGGTTTTATTACCGCCTACCTCCAAGATTTCTCACTCAAGATGTCCAAAAGCACTAACATTGGCCACTCTAGCTCCCAGTCTGCTGTACGTGGACAAATCTGTTCATAGGTTGTTACCCATATAGAAGTGGTGGGTGCATGTATCTGCATTGTCTCTGTTGATGCGGATTCCCGGTGTAGACATGGTGATTCTACCCGAAGGCTGATGCAAATAAAATACCTCAACCATGTCATTCAAACTATACTCGGCTGCTCTGGGCACGAAAGCCGTGGCAAGTCACGGCCACCACACGCACAGCCGAACTTGTATCGAACAGTGACGAGGAGGCAGGATTCTGGGTGGTAGCTTCACTCGACCTAACAAGACAGTGAGACTACTCACACAGGTTGGTACAACTTGGCTGGATTTCTTGCTCTTGAGTTGATAAACACTGCGCTGCCGTACAGCATAAATCCAGTAGAAAGTACACTAATTTCTTTGAGTATACTGATACAGGTTGTCTCAGAAATGTGAACCTGCATACAGAACGCGGAGACCAAACTAGAGGGACCACCTAAAAAACTGGCCCTCTAGTCAAGTCAGGTGAGCAGATGGTCACAACATGCCACTGTAACCACGGCCGGACTAGCTGGTATACCAGTGTGCACGCCAAGTCTGGCCAAGTCGGTCGGTCCCAATATCCTACTGTTTTGACTACTGCAGTCCACAATCGATAACATCTGGTTGCTGATAGGTGTCTCTGCAACCGTCTCAGCGATTGGAAAGCAACGCTGCACCGGGATCTAACACGCATTGATGATTGCAGGTGGACCGAGTGGAAACACGATATTCTCCTACGGGGACTGTGCTACCCCGATTGGTAAAGAATCTGCAAGGATCCACGGTTATACGCAGTCTATCAGGAAAGCCGTAACTCTCTTGATAAGAGTAAGACAGGGCGGAGTGTTGGAGCTTTACTCACATCAAACTGCTTATGTACCTAGCCAATTAGTATCAACAAAAAGGTACAACTTACACCCAAGTGATGTCTGTGCACGGAAATTAAGGGTTAATAACTGGCGCCTTACAAAGCACTAGTGCGGACAACTAACTTGGGCAATGCAAAATCAGAGATAACAGTTTATTGTATTAATGATGAAGACGTCGTGGGGGTAATACAGTTAGCACTGACTACCTTCGGAATTGAGGAGAATGAGGGTAGTCTGATGGATAATGTATTAACGTCTCACCGGGCGGTCGGATGATCCAATCCCAGGTCCGTAATGTTGTTAGTGGGTTACTCGTAGAACATGCAGAGGCTCGAAAATCTTTGCATTGATTCTAACCAGTATCAGCGATAACTTTCTTATCAAACAACAGACAACGACAGGAGGCATTCAGGAACGAAGCAATTGTAACAGTTTCTACAAGATCGGTCGGAAACTAATTGTGCAGACCCTACGTGTAAGTGACCCTGATGACGACTGAGAATAGTTATTCTAATTTCATCGCGAACGTGCCGGACGTATGAGCACATGAAACACCAGTTCGTTCTGTGTCTGTCCATCTCTCTCCGTGATTCTTCTTAGGATGATGCGTATTGGATCATGCATTTTTAGTCAGTTTGATGAACCTCAGCCGCGCACAATTTGGTCTGTACGAATTTGTGATGTTGCAACTAGATCACAACCCTGAAACGATGGAGGAGAATGAAAAATTGTCTCTTTAACTCCAATCGATAACTTCACGATTAACACTTCTCTCAATTTTGGAATCACACAAATCATTTACTTGAGCGATATTTTGATTACTGACGAGGGTTAGGAGATTTTTCATGCAGATTGAACATCACTCAAACTGACTACATCTGTCGCATTCCCATGGACCTTCCAGACGGCCAGCTCCAGAAAGAAGTACTAGATTCGAATTCCGTTTTGTTAAATCTCGTCACTAGTAGCTACCACGGCCGGTTGTATTGGTTGTACTGCTTTAAAACGTCACATCAGTGTCTGCAGACAGCGCTACAGGCTTAAAAATCCCACATAACGTATCGCAGATTCTTTGGGAAAAATGATGACTTTCGGTCAGTCTTTTGTTACTTTGTATATTTGTTTCGTTCCGAATGCAGCTTCCTATTGTCTAGCTTTTGGCAGAAGAATTAACGTGGTAGCACGATCTCCATTCGAGAAAATCGTGTTTCCGCTCGGTCCACCTGCAATCATCAATGCGTGTTGGATCCCGGCGCAGTGATGCTTTCCAATCGCTGAGACGGTTGCAGAGACACCTATCAGCAACCAGATGTTATCGATTGTGGACTGCAGTAGTCAAAACAGTAGGATATTGGGACCGAAAGACTTGGCCAGGCTTGGCGCACACACTGTGTGCCAGCTAATCTGACCGTGGTTACAGTGGCATGTTGTGACCATCTGCTCACCTGACTTGACTAGAGGGCCAGTTTTTTAGGTGGTCCCTCTAGTTTGGTCTCCGGGTTTTGTATGCAGGTTCACGCCTTTGAGACACATTTTGAACGGTTCTGTCCGGCATTTGACTAAAAAGCTCTGTGCCATCAGTCAAAATTGATGTTTTGTTTGCGTTGACATTATTTGATGATTTGCCTTACAGTCTACTTACAGAACTTTTTGGTAGTATTTAGATGTTCGATGGTTTTCCTGACACCGTTCACGGAGTATAGCGGTCAGCACCCCAACATCTAGAGACAAATGAAGTTGATGAACGCGGAATTCTTTCGTTAGTTTTCCGCGCATTGACAAGGCCACATAAGGATTAGACAGACGGGCAAATAGACATGAAAGACACATCGCAACAATTCACAATCATCGGTCAGCCACTGGACACCCGGGTTCACCTAATTACTTAGGATGGTGGCAGGAAGGATTAAATTCGAACAAAGCAAGACAGAACTGTTGGCACGGGTTGAAAGCAGTCTCGGAGGATTTCATTCTGTTGAACATGTACTGTCACTTCAAGTAAAGAGAATAGTTGATAAACAATTTAGATCCTTTAATGATTTTGAGAAGATGACCGTTAGGTGATGTTTTCCGTTTTTACATTACAAGCTGTTTGCTTCAGTAGGACAAATAAGATGTGAACTGGATTTAATCAGCCTGGATAAACTCAGCGAGCAATTTTTACATGTTGAATAATTTGCCACAGCAGCCATCAAGACAGTAAGAATGTCTGTCTTGTATGGAACGCAATTAGGGCAGATAATCGGATGAAGCGTTGTATTTTTTTAAAATAACAACTACACCCACATTCTGAACACGGTGAAGAACCCTACAGAGAAATCTGATGACCAAGGATTGCCTAGTGCGATGGGACAGACCTATCAGCACGAACGGTTCCGACCACCCGCTCTACTGCTACTCAGTCCATCGAGTTGTCCCATGGCTGACAGACTGTTACATGCAGCCGCCAGACACGCGCACCCATTTTGGGAGCACAAACCGGGACGTAAATTGCTCCCCAGTGCGCTCGAACCTGATGCGTTTGGTTTAAAGCGTCCAATCGGAAGACGGCTATCCCAAAGGGCAGAAAATGAGAGAAGAAGCCTACCGAAAGCCTCACGGTACCGTTCACCATACCCAGGCAAATCTGACAATGTCCCATTCAAATCGACCTCCATGTGTTACAGTAAGTATTTTTCATGAACCGCAAGTAGTTTCTGTCGCTCCATATAGAACAGACATGACTGTGAAAAGTCAGGGCTTCGGCTAGATTCGAACCAGCGACAAAAACAGCACACTGAAACGCAGTAAGAGCCCTACCTGCATTAGCTGGAGTCACAGCACCTACTGTAAATAAGACAAACTGGGTGAAATACAGTTAGACTTTAGAGCACGCATCACGTACAGTATGAAACGAAGTGAATAAGTAAGATTTCCGGCGAGTTGTCCATGTATTCTTTATATAAGATGGTCCAGGGTGCTTAGACGTGAGCACACAAAAACATTGGTGGTTTAGTTCGTTGCTTCTCCAGCGTTCATCGTTCGTGATCCAGCTCCCTAACAATTGGCATCAACTGTCATCACATCGAACCAGTCTTATCGTGGATAGGTCATACATTTCCTGACTGTTTTATATTTATTCATCAACGTTGATTTTTATTTCCTACTAAAATCAAAGACGCCTGATTGACACTTGGTAAGTGATTTTTTTGTATGTCGAACTACTGACCGCGTAGGAGTGCTTAGGCAGTGAGGCACGATCCTATGGGCATACAGCAGAACTATTTTTATAGTTGCGGCACTGCTGTCTTCCGTATCAGGAAGAAGGGGGTTAGAAAAGGTACCCTTAAACAAAGAGCACTCCGATCGCC
>QNGE01000615.1:163827-201393 GCA_008508345.1 Paragonimus westermani
TGGTTACAGACGCTATCCGAGATGGCGGTGTGTCGCAGTCAATGGCGTACCTGTATCCATACCATTTTTAGTTCTTCCATTTAGTCTTCTTCAATCTTTTTTGTCCTTCGTAGTACTCTTTCCTTCTAGGATATTCCACGTCACTGTTGAGGTGAGCGGCGGCCCGAGCCACAGTACCTTTTGGTCAGGCTCACGGCTGTTTTGATGATGATGATGATGATGATGATGGTGGTAAGCGATTAAGTGATCCATGCTCACCCCACAGACCCGCAATTTTTCATAACTGGTACATTAGCATGTTCACGATAAGCCTGAATTCTGCTAAATCCTGTTATATAACATTAAAAACTCTGTACCAGGGTGATGCTGTTTACTGTTTTTTTTCTACAACCACGAGCGATTCCACTATATTTCTTTGTTCGAATCACCCTTCAGGCGGCACTCTTGACTTAGCTTCTGGTGGAGTGGCCTATTTTCCATCGGTGGAGTTGTTGAAAAGAAAGGAGCTCGTGAATCTGCTTTGCAGTGAGTCAGTCAACAATTTTCGGTCTGTTCTTCTGGTAACTTTAATTAAAGCAGATTTTCAGTCATCGGTATTCATCACACTTAAAAAGTAATAGACTTATAAAGATGTGATTGACGACGACTAAGAATGAACCAGTAAGAGAGGGTGGATCGGATCATTTCTGTTGAATTTTAGGCTTGATTGCACGCCTTTGTAGGTGATAACAAACAGGGTGAAAAATTTAGAAGTGAGATTATATTTACATTTTCAGTGTAGAATGTTTATAAAATGATGCTGAATGTTAAGGCTGCTTGCATTCCTTAATTAACTAAACAATGACGACACAGAAGCACCCTTTGATTAGAAAATGTCGATTTTACAGGCCATATACCACCCACCCTGGTCTAAGAAAGTCCACCTTAGAAGTTTCTACCGAGATGCTGACGATTCAGAATACACGGATGTGTGCTAGTGTTTTAGGGTTTTGCCAGGTCTGATCTGAGATTCCCTCACCTTAATTTAATAACCGTGACTGAAAATTCTGTGACAGTTGGTTATTCATCAGAATGCATTGTACTAGACCGACCTTCACAGAATTCAGGGAATATTTACAAACTGGAGTAAGCTGAGGAGTCTTGTGTTCAAGTGAATCTGTGTTGAACAGTTTAGTTTGTTTCACATTCAGCAATGTAAAGGCCGAGGAAGATGTGCGAAATAAAAACTCCACCAAATAAACGCACTGTAACATAAAATAGGTAACAATCGGATAGCATAAGCAGTAAGTAGCTCAATGTACTTTCGTTATAAAACAATGATTTAAACAATCAAGTTGTCCAAAAAGTCGATTTGATGTCCGAAGTATGCGCATCAAGTCAGCGGTTGGGATCAACTGCCAGTAAAGCAGTTACGACGGACCCTGATGTGCTGTTCCGGAATGGACACACTCGGACAGTGAATGGGCTATCTATGCAAGTCAAACGGCTCATTATATGTTGCAGCTTTAGTGGGTTGTTCGTGCGATGATTATTTGCGCCAGGCACAAGTACATCTCGTAAGGGATACTGAGGTTGATGAAGAATGTGATATACCGGAATCAAGTTTTCGCTTATAGTCCGGCAGCTCATTAAGAACCGTCCCAGTTTGTAAAACCTATCTGGGTAGAGTAGAAAACGTTGTATCCTAACTCATTCTATGACTATAACTTGAACCTTTTTAACAGAGATAGTGTCCGTTATGAAATAAAGATGGCAAGCTCAAATGTTTAACGTAAGATAGGGGTCATTTATAAGTTGAAAGTAATAGCGAAGCATTCTGAGTAGGTCCGTCCAAACAGCCTGAGTAGTCCATTTTTCGGGTTGACTTTCGTGATCTTTAAAGCACTGTTTAGTGACAGGCTAAGATTATTTGAGACAATTGTGCCGGTCTAGAGGAAGGATACCTAGAAAATTATCTATGTATCTCGAATGACGGAGGTGCGTCATTTTACATTTGGCAAGGTTAAACGGGAGCCAGTTGTCTGTGACTCATTGACGTAAACTGCTCAGTAGCTTCTCACTTTCTGTCAAGTTGTCTACCACACATTAAATGTGAATGTTGTCAGCATATTATAGTAACAGGGAATGAACAAGCTGAGGTCTTAGTATGAAACTATGCGATGCACCGTTGGCTACACAATATCCATCCGAAAATACCTTGTCCACTTCGATAATAAAGCGACGATCCTAAGGGTGATATGTGTCACAACAGCATGAGGTCTTTACACCCTAATTACGAAGCTTCATGCAGAGTATGAAATGGTCTACTTGGTTGAAGAACTTAGAAAGTTTATAAGGACCAAGTCGACCTATTTACCTCCTCAGTAGCGTTCGTCCCATCTTCCCGAGCACCATGTAAGTTGGTGACATAGAAGTATCCTTTTCATAATCCATCTTGCCTGTCAGACAACAGTACAAATCGAGTGAACTGTTTACATGACTGTTCAACAATCAAGCTGTCCACGATAGTTGAGGTGGCCGGCAATAATGCACTCTACGTATAACTAGCAGGCTCAGTGCGATCACCACCCTTGGAGATAGAAACAGGGTATGCACCTTTCTGGTTTCGAAAGAATTCCACCAGTAGAGATCGATTGAGCAGTTCATGGTGGTCTTTAAAATTTCTAAGCACACTTCTTTTGTACTGGAAGAGAGATTGACAGGACCTTGGTACTTATTTCTCCAAAGCGTTATTGGTATTGTGAGCACAACTGGTGTGAACGTAAATTTTCTCAATGCACTCGCACTGATATTAGATGCACGCACTGACATAGTGGAGCTGGCACCGAACTCACTCATGTACTGGCTTCCGAGAAGCTTGCAGCTTTTCTGGTTAAAATGGTCATCCTATCATTGTGACGCAAGTGAGAGGTTGCGGAACGGCTTTTTGGTGATAGAAGTGATAGTGCTATAGAACAGTTGGATTGATGGTCAACTTCTTGATCAAAACTAGCTGGTACTAACTTTGGTCTGAACAGCCTTTTTACCCGAATAAAGACCATACAGTGTTGGTTTTCTATTTTGCTTTTCTATTTCCCTCCAACTGATACATACCTCAAGTTGCATACAGTAAATATTTCGTGCAGCGTCGAATTGGGTTTTACACCTGTGTCGTCTGACCACAACATAACTATCGATGACTGTCAATTGTGTCCACAACATACTGTCAAGTATCATCGAGTGACAGATACACTGAATCATTACACCAGTGGATATCGCTTATTTCGCGGGCCACGGATATCCGTCCCTTTTTGTAAAGGCTCCTAATGAGGTCCCGAGTTGGACGGGAATATCTCTACCTTATTCAGTAATTCAAATGATTACTCCGTGGTCACTACAGTCAAGAGGATATTAGCGTGCAAGTCATTAATCATGTTTTTCGCTCGATAGAATACACCTTGTGTTTTGAAGTGTCTGAGACTCCCATCACATGAGCTCCTGATCTTTTCGGTTAAGTCGGAATGCATAATTACACTGTAGAACATGAAAGTAGATGATGCACATTTACCATAAACCCCATTCGTATTGAAGTCAATCTCAGAATAATTAAAATCACACACGGGTAGGATGTAACAGTCCTGTAAAGAAGGCGGTCATTGACCAACGAGGTTGACAAGGGTCAGTAGGTCACACTGATCACGTAACTGGGTGACTGGTTGAAAAATGTGATGATCCACGTAGAGAGTTCAGAAGCATCGAGTCATGCACCACAGATGCCTTGAACCGGCTGTCACTATAGAAGATGCCGCTTTTCGCCCAATGACGATTATAACGGTACACAACCACACTTGGTACATTTATTTTTGCGCCATTAACATCTGTCGTAAGTCACGTTTCTGTTATGCCGCCGATAAACATTCCTACTGAATCGTACACCATCGGAATACATGGCATTTTGTTGAGAGGGATACTGCACTGTTGTATGCCTGACTCGTGGATGTTACGACAGGGTATCCTTTTCTTGAGTGTACTTATGGTCGTTTGGGCTTTATAGACCTTGTGTTTTCATAAGTTCGTCCAGTTCTGCTCTTTCTTTGCTTGTGACGTTGCATTTACTTATGATGACGAATGCATCTCGTCTATTCTTTAGGAAATTAAGGAACCATTTCAAACATCAGGGTCACGTTGGTGACGATAACTTTGGAGTAACATGTAACTCATGAAGATCTAACCTAATGTAGTGAAAATGAACTATACCACTATGTATTAAATCATTTATGAGTAGTCCGACGAAGATACGTATTGAATCGTTGAGGTAAACGGAAGAAGAACGTCAATAAACGTCATAGTGCAATCTGGTTGGATGTGGTGTTTTCCACGCACGAACCTGTCACTGATAATTGTGACGTTCCGAGATTACTGTTAAGTGAACTGAGTGTTCATGTTCGTTGTGTTGCTGAAACACGCTACTTATGCCGGTTTGCTGAATAAGCAGTCCTTGTACCACCTGCGTTCTCGGTTCACAATCGGTGTGCATTGTACTTGGCACCGTTTGGAATTTGATCACAAGTGACATGCTAAGTCAGCAAGTTTTGAGAAATTATGTGTTAAGGTGAAAACGACACCTGCAAGTTCTGGGTTCTAGGATAGATGCCATTTGAGCAGACCTAAGTAGCATGGTTTACACCTGTCATTTGGAGGCCAGAAGGATCAGACTGAGTGACTACAAGCATTCACTGTTTTAAACCATGCAAGACGTCGACACAGTGACCCATAATTCCGAGGGATGCAATATATTTAATGACACTACGTCGATTTTTTTCATATTGATTTGGATTCATGGCCACTCAGTAAGGTTTCCGGACGTGTGATTTTCCAGATCTTCCGTACGTTGACTGTTGTAGCACCAAAAGTTGTTCTATTTCACTTCCGTCACTAAGCAGACTTGAAAGGCCGCTATTTTGAGTTTAGTATTTCGACGGAGTCGCTGAAATCATCTAGTGGAAACATTGATGAGTCTCAAACTTTTGATATGCTCAACAAAGAGGACTTTGCCGTGTACCTTTAATGCTAGTAACTCTTGTGACCCTCCTCAGGGAGGTTAAGTGCGGCCATTGGTTGTGCACAACTCACGTTTGGTCTGGTCGAGTGTTTTAAGTGCATTTTTGCGTTTGTCAGTACTCGTTGAAACTGTACGTTTTCTGCCAAAAGACGTTTCACAGTTTCACACCTAGTCACTAAATGATAATGGGTTTACTTTCCTGTCCATGGTGCACGAGTGAGTAGTTATGAGTTTTTCATTAGACGATTGGTAAGTCATAGGCTCTTCGTGATTTAAACCCACTGGACGCATTAGACAGTCTATCAGTTTTCTCGCTAGACCCTGGTGGTGGCGGGTCGTGGATCACAGAATTCGCCCTTTGGGTTAGAGGCCTTCTGGTCGTGTTAAGATTTCCACTTTCTAGGTTATTAGAGCGTGTCTCAACAACTTGTTTTTGACGATCTATCAATGAACAAGTAAGCGGAACAGACGAATACAAAGCATCTCTGGAATTATCTTGGGGCCTCAAGTAAGTTCTCAAGCTGTACTTTATGGCACAACTTTGTGACAAAGATTGTCCGGTTAATGGCAACCAGTCATGAGTCTTAATGTAAATAATGAAGATGATCAGGATTTAGACACTGTGGTGGATACAAAAGATATAATCACTTCCCAGCGATTTTCCAATGATGGAGACAGAGTAGTTGACCTCCCACTAGATATGCTTAACCTTAGTGTGAGTAATAACTTCTTCACAGACTGTCCTGTCATGATTATAGTGCTCACAATCGGAAAGTTCTCAGAGAGCCCTTCACACCTTACGCCAGCGGGAGAGGTTATACGGCATCTATCGTATGATAGCAACTCATGGTTAAATAGGTGGGGTTATCAGACTGCTAATTGCGTTCAGTGATATGAAAGGAGTGTTCATTTTTGTAAAGGGTATTCATACGAGTAGTTGATACCTTTAGTCTTTGTTCATGTGTCCTAATTTTGCCACTGGTGCGTGCTAAATCAAGGCTGCTATCGGAGTTTGTTAGAAGTCACATTCGACTTTTGTAACATAAGCATCCCATGTTGCACCATTCCCTCTACTGCAATCCTATACGTGCATCCAACAGAACGCGGTGCTTACTCAAACGAATCCAACTAACAGTACAAAATTACAATTATATAGCTATTGACAACCACGATTGGCACAAAGTCAAACATCACTAGCGCTTGGTGTGGACTTCACAATTCAAGCAGTCCTTTCGGGTGGTACCCATCAACATTAGATTATTCTGTCGAATTTAGGTCGTTTCAGCCGTGGCAAAAATTCATCATCTCACTACTTTATACCGACTTCCATCAACTAGGTGATTGGGGTGTGGGAAGAAAAGACCGAACTGAGAGTATGACGTGAATCAACAAGATGTACTACAACTGCAGTGGAATGAATTTGAACACATTGCTAAAACCAGCTGACAGTTTGTCGGTCACTTGTTCGCTTGATCTAGAAGTATGTTATGATTATTTGGAACAATATAGATTCATACCGAACATTGGCAGCTTTACGTTTTTGGCTTTTCAACGGTTCCACAGAACCACAAACCGCCGTGAGTATAGCTTAATTACGTCTTTTCTTGTTTGAATGTCTGTTGAAATCATTGTTCCAAGGTGCGTCACACCCTTAGCAACAATACTTTGTTCGGCTTTTTAACACATATGAACACGTGTTTTCTCATCAGCTTTGGAGAACATTAACGTGGGCTCAACGGTCTTGTCTGATGGAAAAATTTCGCAACAGGTCAACATTACGCGAACCAACTTGTCCTGTATATCGATTTGGGCAACATCGGATATTAATGCAGACAAGTCAAGGAAAACATCTGACAGACCGTCCAACATGGAAGGTACCGCCTTATTCGTTTCAAGTACTGATGAGGTACACTCAGCAAATGAACTTATATCACGACGAAAAGGACTACAAAGGGTACTATGGTAGGTTGAACTATTTCCATTCTCTACTGATGACCATTCGTGAGGGTTAGCAAGGTTGACATCAAGTACTGATGATTGGTCGAATAACCGTAATGTGCATTCATAGAGTTCTGGCACACAAATACATAAATTATATCGTCACTCAACCAAGAACCCTGGAGATGTCGCCGTTCTTGGAACAGTAAAACGTGTCAAGAACTTGAATCACACTTTCAAAACAGAACAGAATGTGGCTGGCAAACCCCATGTCTTCACTTTATAAACTTTGACACTGGAAAAGACAAACGCACTTACTGTTGGCATTTATTTACTATGCAAAAATTCATGCAGAATGTATCCTTTGATCAACTACTAGTAGATACTTCGCCAGTTAGCCTGGTAAAAGTTAACTACAGAATGTTTACATCGCCCTATTTTGCATCCAACTGCATGTTAACATTATGTAATGACAAATACTTGGATGGCAGGTGAGCACGGAACTGACAACGATACAGTTCATGGCATTCGGATGACAAGCTCCAAAGACCTCCTAAATATCTGATAAATATTCCTACATTTTAGTCAAGTATGATAGCACAGCACTTTCCTATGACTGGAGATCTCATTTTATAAACGCGTCATTCGAAACCAGGAAAATTCTGTCAAAAATTCGGTGGAACCTCTTGTGTGTTGAGTAAATGAGTCATAAATATGTACGCTCTGTCACATACTCACACGAAAGAGTGTCCCAAATTTTAAGAGCATATTCTACTTAACAGGTGTCTAAAGAAACTGACAACATTAAACGCAACAATAGATAACGGAAGATATGAATCCTTAGGTCTTGGGTCTAGGAACAAAACCCATCATGAAATGTAAACAAAGAAACAGGGTTATCACACCGTGAACATCACAGGAGAGTTCAGTGCCGTTTTTAAGACTTCGGTAACACAGCCCAACAAGGGTTTTCTAATAATCGATTGCATATAACATCCAGCTTTTTTTTGCATCCGTGACACAATTTTCATAAAAAGCTGCGTGATGAAAGAGAACGGGACATCTGCGAATGATGGAATGAAAGTACTGACCATCTCGTTGGCCAATCCACATAACTTGTATTCAATAGACAAATGGAATATGTGATGTTACCTAACATGATTTTGAGAAGTTTTTGGTGTTCCAATCAAATAAAGTCAGAACAGAGAGTTAAAAATATTCTTCCGTCTCAAAAATGGCGTCTTCGTACCAGTTCTTTTCAGTCTTAGTTGCTAGAAGGTCACCTGACAACTTTTTAGTTTGGGAGAGACACAAATCATGAAACATGAGCCTCGGTTGGGTGGCGAAGCATCATAGCTAAGCGAGCAAAGCGTCTGATATGTACGAGCCTGTTGTTCCTGTCGCTGGTTTAATTCTAGCCACAACCCAGGCTTTTCACATTTGGGTCTATTGAAGTTTACTTAGGTCGAATGAAGTGCACATACTTTGACAGCTATTGCCAACTGCTGGTCAATCATATAACTACGAAAACAAAAGTGTAACAAATAGTAAAAGGATGGTCTCTAAAAACATGACCTGCTTACCATCGGGAAGCCTCCAGTAACTTTGTCGATTGGTGACGTTCCCATTCTAACTCAGAAGCCTTTTTGGACAGCAGCAGCTACGAGACTAGGATTATTGAGAGAAAATAGGATAAAAACGAATACGTTACTCAAGGAGTAGTAGGTCATGAACCAAGAGTGTAGAGGAAATACTGCTTTCGGGCCACTGATACCGGTAGAACGGAAGGCACATGGGGATGAGTTCAAACAAACACAGCACAATTAATTAGGTGATTTGATCTTAGAGACCGGTGTTTACAAGGAAGAGCTAGAAAAGTAATCAAGCCCTTGGAACACGTGATAAATAGTATCTGGTCATCAGAGTGGACAATCTATCTGGCCACCGACTCAAGTCAGTTGGTTCAACTAAAAACGGGCTGAAGTGTATCCCTAGGTTGTGACCATCGATCGCATTTACAATATCTTCAGCCCCCTTGACTTCCACCACCTCCTCAATTAAACGTTTCTGTGCAGTTTAACATCTTTGTCAAGTCAGTTGCACGTATTCCAAATAAAATCTATTATCCACTTCCAACACGTGGCCGGCTACTGGCGAGATTCCAGAGATTTAAGGATCGTAGTTCGTCTCCCAAGTTCGTTTCTTCTGGCTTATTTGCCGAATTTCCGTAAGTTGTCAGCAATTTTTTAGGAGTCAGTGGGTTATATACATGGTATAAACTATGACGTGAAATTATGTAATGATAACTGTGTTACATTACAGACTAGTGTGGAAACTGATAAAAAAGCCCATTTGATCTGTACAAAGTCACCCATCCTTGATTACCAACTTGGGATTAGTGAAGTGGTCATGCGCCATTAGAGATTTGAGAGAAAGCTGTGGTGTTGCCAGGTGTGAGTAACTGAGATAACTGTTATCGTACACAATCGGACTTTCATTCTTATTTCCAGTGCATTCGATTTAATCGTTAACATGGAGACTGCCGGCGGAGAGGATGAAATTCTGGATAGTCTTCTAGCTGACCACTGGCTGCTGGGCTCAATGAAATGTGTTTCGAACATTAATCGAGATGAAGCAATAGGAAATACGACGCAAATCCTCGACAGTGTGAGTACTGGTCTTCTTTCATCCGTAGTGCTCATGCTCAGTCAGTTAGATAACTACCTTATGATGAGTGAAGAATAGAAACCTGCACACGTATGACCTATTTGATAAACAGCCTTTGCACTAGAAAACATTAGAACTGTTCATCTAAAATCAAACTCCTATGGTCTCAGTTTATTCACAGTGGTGAAGTTCCATATCTTGCTGTCATTCTTGACCGACTAAAAAAAGTTGTACACATTTTTAACGTTCACTCTTTACGTTGTTCTGATGCACAGGTGTTGTCCAGTTACAATGCGTCTGCAACCCCAGAGATACCTCCGGATGTAACCCGTTTGTTGCAGGCCTACTACTTGGCAGTTCGACGATCTTGCACGAACGATCGCTACGCGGTGCCATCCACTGCACTGACAACATTGTGAGTTTTGCCTGATACACTGAAGGATTCTGAGTCACTGTGAATAGTTGGGTAAGTGAGTGCAATAATTAAGTATTTACACACTCGTTTGCAACTTGACAGCTCGGCGAGTGGAATACAATTACGGATATGCAATCAGTAGAAGAGAGTTTTTGCGATGTTGATATTTAAAATGAGCAGCAGAACTGCATTGCACCGCATTTTGGCTGTTGTGTGAGTAACACTAAGTATGCTTTCAACAGTTTCTGGTAATGAATCCACACGGCACACCAGTGTAGTTTAAGCAAACACTGGATTCCAAAGAAATTCCTGGAGTTGTTAGATGTCCGACGAAGCAGTCCTCAACGCAGTTCCTATGACAAGCCTACGAACGATTTCTGTAAGAAGCTCAAGAGTAGCTCGACCGCCGATTTTTAGGTATAGCTAACGGAGAAAGTAGATGAGATTGAAACTGATTTTGCTTGAGGAAACACCAACAGACCCCTCAACCATATCCATACTACTGGCACACGGCATCCGTCTGTCAGTGGAGCTATCAATAAGACAGACAGCATACCTATCCACAATAAGTCCAGAAGGTAAGACTGCTAGTAGGAACACTTTGAGAAGTAATTTAGTTGGTTCTATGCTTCTTTGGTGCTACCGCTGCAAACTTGAGATGTAGCACCTTGGGCGGTAGATTTAGAAACACCCACTGAAACTGAGGTCCGTAATCGCAGTTTGACCCTCACACTAAATAGGGCTACTGACTCAGTCAGCGTCGTACCAGCATTTCTTAAGGAAGGTAAGGAGGCATTAGCAGAGGCATTGATGCAGTTGTCCCAACTCGTGCGGGAGAGGAAAAACACGTCTCTGTGCTCCGGTAGCTTGATAACAGTTCTCTGTTCACGGTAGAAGTCAGGAGCTTTTGTGAAAACTATGGAGGGATTGGTTTGACCTCGGTCATAAACTGGGGTTCTGGCATCCATTATACACCGTCGAATCAATGCAACCCAAGAGGCGGACACTAGGAAATAAAACGAGTGGTTCATTCATGGTCTAGGACGTTCTGACCATATTCTCATTCTCCGTCAACTTCTGGCGTGGCGTCACAAATATCGTCGACAAACGATTACTGCATTTCTCGATTGCAAAGGAGCATCCGATCCAGCTGATCGATTTACGCTTTCATAATGATTCGGACGTACGGGTGCACCAAACTAACCTGTGAACACGCATTCAGCTCTCAATCTCAATCGTTCAGCTCAGGTTTCAGTTTACAGTTAACTGTGTAACATTTTCAGCACAAAGAGCGACGTACTTCAAGGCTATTCACTGTCACCAATTTTGTTTAATTTCGTTATAAACGAAATAATGGGATTCTATCTGTCGTACTCATAAGGTATCGGCGTCGGTCTACCTGGGGAGAGACTGGCTGATCTTGACTAGTCTGACGACAATGTTGCTAGTTGACAATATTAAAACAGCATAAACAATGTTAGACGCTACTTTGAACTCTGCTAAATACTTCAGAATGCGTTTTGCAACATCGAAATGCAAAGTGTCTCGGTGAGACTTTTGTGATGTTGACAGTGAAGTTGTCAAGACTTTGGCCGGTTTGCGTATTCAGGAAGTCGCATCAGCGAGGCAGAGGTGTAGGAGTGAAGCAGAAACTCGTACCCCAAGCTCGGAACAACTTTTGTTAAGTTAAGACACCTCTGGTGACAGACAGGCACTTCTCCAATGTTTAACGGCCATACAAGGCGACTGTGCTACTTTATAGCTATGAAGACTGGTCGCTCATGATAGAATACATGAACTGTCGCTTGTGTATGATCGCTCGCATCGAAGGCACCAACGATGATGCAACGAAGCGGTTAGGAAGCAGGTTTTTGGTAATGAGTACTAAAAGAGGTAATTCGTCGAATATTCAAGCTTTCACAGGTTTGGATGGTTAGACCATGTGCGAATTACACCGGTTATGTGTCTGGCACATCCAGTATGTTTCATCTATGTTGCATCCGACTGACGTGAGGTGCGAGGAGGACAGATGATGACGCGGCATAGAGAAGTGGAATTGTTCACCAAAAAGTCAGCCACTGTAGGTCGGGTTCGCCTTGTGAGATCCCACAACTCACACAGTTGGTGGTTGGAGACGTTAAATGATATGGCAGTTGATCAGGCTCAGTGGCATGAATGTTGCGGTTAGTTGGCCAACTTCTCTGAGGCAAATGTGCTTATCGATACAGGATGGTGCAAAGGAAGTGTCTTGATGAAAACGCCTAACCTTTACTTATAGCTCCTTTGCTTGTTTGAAGGGTGTAGGTACCTTGATTGCGAATTTCTGAGTAGAGAAATAGTTGTTTTTAACGGCCAGGTCCCTTCCACTCTATATTTTTTCTTACTTAGGGCTTGCTGTTTTTGCATGATTGTATGAAAATCAAGCAACAGTGCAAACCAATGATGTGGTGGGGGTCCTGGATGACGATGATTATATGAATTCACAAAAACGTAACCAAGTGACAGTTGTATATTTTGCCCGACGCCACAACCGTAATGAATCAGAATCTCCAGTCAAACTCAATGCTTATGAAATATCCCTATCAAGTCATGACTATGGAACCTCTGCTTTTAGGTTCAGGCTCACACGAGCAAACGCCAAGCTAAATGGTCACTTGACAGTGAGGCCGATTGATGCCACTATTGCAGTCTATCTATACGACACGTTTGTGGAGAATCACACAGGTAGGTTCAGAAATTTCCTAGAGTGAAATGAAGAGCAGTTGTTCATGGTTATTCGAAAAGAATGGTAGAAAGTGTGGCTACCGTTAGGCATGGTAGATGGCATTCGGTTTGGTTATACTTGCTTATTCTTGATTGAAATATGAAAAAGCTATTTGGTTCTTTAATACAAGAAAATTTGGATGATTCTACCCATCGCTGACCCTAGCAATGTTCAGTGGAGGTCAACAACACTCGTTTAGATGAGTGGATGGTCAGCAAATATACAAGCGCACGTACTTTTAAATGTCGACGGTACAAAGTAGTTATGATTAAACGAACTCCTGTTGAAACGTAGTCGAATGATTCATGTGTAACGTAACTAAGTGTGTAGTTCAGACATCTAGGTTGTTTTGCTTTTGTGTCAGTAGTCTGCTTATTGAAATCAACAAGTACGGGCATATCGTTTATGGACAATTGCCTTCTATTTTAATAGACCAATCTAGAAGATGCAAATTATGATTTAGAACTAGACGAACCTGTCATTGTGAAGACGAAATTTGAAAGACCAGCTGATACACAGATATACAAAGGGCAGACTGTTTTATGAGGTTGACCAAAGACACGACTATCCTTGATGACGAGTCTAAGAAAAAACCGACAGCGATACAACTAATCTGCCAGAATGTATCCATTAGTGGGAGATGAAATGAACTTAAACAAATGCAGTCCAAAATAAACTGGAGGTGCGTACATGGAGAAACCGGGAAAGGTTAAAACGAGGTGTGTCACATAGGTGTTTCAACTAATCTGAATGAAGTAAGTAGTTGTGACTAATGGGGTGACGGTAACCGATCACGAATCACTTTACCACAGTGAGTTCTTTGAAACGAAGTTGGTGGAGCTGAGGTCCATGTGATGGCTGGTCTATCACTAAACCAGGCCTAATTATCTCACTGTGAGAAATTCACATTCAAAACCAATATCGTTAAAACACTTATACGCAAAGATGCTCTCCTGAACACAGGTGGACATTTCGATACGTAAACAAAAGAACGATGATTCATTAGTCTGATTAAGGCAAAGTAACGGATACACTGATTGATGCATTAATTCGATATATATGATCACATAGATTCTTACGAAATGAGGTAAGATGTTCGCATACGTATTCTTGTTTGCGTCGGTTAGGATAAAAATGTTGTATGGATTATAAATGAAGTAAATAAATGAAGATGAGCACAAAAGGTTGGAAAGAGAACCAATGATGTATAATCACGTTGTGGCAGAAAAAAAACATTGGAAACGCAACCATTCCACCGCTCAGTCAAATAACACGAAGAAACCGTGTCATACTGTGATGGATGACCAATGTGGAGAAGCGATTATTCCAACATTCGACGGAATACTGTATTGTTTATGATAGTCGGTAATTGCTCACCTTGATATTCAGCTGCTCTGCATACTGCCAGGTGGTTTTTAAGGTCTGTGTACAGCCAAATGAGCAACCACACCAAACTAACCGAATCAAACTCCGTAGGTGGACGAAAAACACTCCTCTGAGTGCCCCACCGATCATGTCAGGTGACAGAATGTCAGATATGTTTTACATACTACGTTGATACTCTAAAAAAATGAAAAATTACGAATTAGGCCGATTGGCAACTTAAAAACATTTATGCAGCGAGTCACCTTGTCGTTCTTCAGAACCGGAAGAAGGTGATGAAGTCACCGTAAGTAAGCACAAATGAAACACGAGTTTTACCAATCAGATGAAAATAACGCACAAGCTTACAGTCTCAAAGGGCAGGTCTGAGCTACTCAACTTATTTGGTGAGTTATTTTGTTAGCAACGGTCTTCCGCAATGCCAAGGCAAATGGTTACCAAATTCATTGAAAAATATTAAGAGAGTTGAAGAAAAAAAAGTTTTGTTTTCGACAGCTAAATTGGGAAACCAACTTAATTTGGAGACAAACGAATAACGTTGTCGAAATGGTTGACGTTGGCATGTGATTAACAGTTTGATGCTTAACTATACAAATGAACTCGGCAAACTATCGGTATGTCTCGAAGATGAGTTACTGGCTCAATAGACGGGCAACAGACAATCGGGTTATTTTTCAGTTCACAATGTTTAGGAGAATCAAACAAGAGTGATAATCATATCCACCGCATCCTGTGAAACTTTCGTTGCGCGCACATTTGTGCTTGTCCCTTAGAATGAACTCTGAAACTCTGGCTTATTGCGAACATTTCCATACGTAGATCACGTTAACCACATATGTTACACCTTTTCTAGGTACGACTTACTTGGGATCGACGCCATTACACTACGTGCGAGATATGAATTGCGAATCCATGAATGAACTCAACGAAATCTTGCAAGGGGCGTACGCTCAGCTGATGGGACTCATCAATGTTGGATTCACGGAAGTGCCAATGGATGGACCGCAATCCCCATGATGCAGAAGCTTCCAGTTAAAATACAAATCACATGCTTTTCAAACGTTTTCTTCACATCCTTTGGATGACGAGCACACGTGAGTAGTTCTGGGAACTATGACAAAATGAAACATCTCTAAGGCCTTAGCAAATCATACATATCAGCTACACGAGAGTGTATTGCTCAGCGAATGAAGAAAATCGGAAGGCATGACCTGCAATACCAAGAAGCCATAAAAGAGATAGCCCAATGAGTGAAACCTCTCCAACGTTAAATCTAAACCTCCTCCTTTTGTCGGCTATTGGTCGTCATAAATCCCATCTCTGTTGGGCTAACTTTACAACGAAGAAACCAGCAAATGAATAATAACAGAATCGAGGTACCTTACTACACCACTATGTTATTTACCTACTTTTACAGAGGTGCAACCTCAGAAAATCCCGCCTGTAAAACTAAGAGACTCCTTAACTAAGATCAGGTGTTGATTGGCCGCAGGCAAACGTATCGTTCACGTGATGAGAAGTGTCAGGCTTTTCGATCGTCTAATTTGGCAACTCCGATTTTCGGTCTATAAATCATGGGGTGTTTGCTGATGTAACACTCAGGGTCATGTTTTGACTGGGTTACATCACAATGTCTTACTCGAGATATGGGCAGTGGGTGGTGATCAGAAAACTCTTATCCCAAACGTGAGAATCTTCCTTAGCACATACTGAGCGTTAAATACAATATTCAGACAGAATAGCCTTCCGCTAAGTGTGACTTGGTCTGTAAAGTGGATAGCAGTAGATTCATAGATGAATAACAGCATCCAAACCATTGATACTTATTACGAAAGAAAAACACTCGGTTGGAGAGTGACGTACACCACTAGAGTAACCATTATCATATGAACCAAAGGACTTAAACTCACATACAAGATAAGATGATATCCGACATGATACGGGTATTAAAAACACTACGCAAATGTGTGCAGTTGAGTGCGTCTAAATGTTGAAGGGGCTGCGTTCATGCGGTGTGAAACTGTGCGGCGGCGGTGTGCAGGTTGTTCCGGCAGTGTGAATCTATATATATATATATATATATATATATATATATCCATGGCCAGACTAGCTGGCATACCAGTGTGCACGCCAAGTCTAGCCAAGTCGGTCGGTCCCAATATCCCACTGTTTTGACTACTGCAGTCCACAATCGATAACATCTGGTTGCTGATAGGTGTCTCTGCAACCGTCTCAGCGATTGGAAAGCAACACTGCGCCGGGATCCAACACGCATTGATGATTGCAGGTGGACCGAGTGGAAACACGATATTCTCTTATGGAGACTGTGCCACCAGGATTGGTAAAGAATCTGCAAGGATCCACGGTTATACGCAGTCTATCAGGAAAGCCGTAACTCTCTTGATAAGAGTAAGACAGGGCGGAGTGTTGACGCTTTACTCACATCAAACTGCTTCTGTACCTAGCCAATTAGTATCAACAAAAAGGTACAACTTACACCCAAGTGGTGTCTGTGTACAGAAATTAAGGGTTAATAACTGGCACCTTACAAAGCACTAGTGCGGATAACTAACTTGGGCGATGCAAAATCAGGGATCACAGTTTATTGTATTAATGATGAAGACGTCGTGAGGGTAATACAGTTAACACTGGATATGTTCAGGCTCGGAGAACATGAGTATGTCATCCGAGAATACATTAGGATGTGTGCTGTCATCAAATCCTTAGGCACGATGACAACTCACGTTCTAACGTAGTCTCGGAGATAATACTGCCTTCCGAGATTATGTCCACTGAGTTCCTCCAGTGCTTGTGGGCGTTCTCTGTGGACTTTGTGCTTGAGATGGCTCCAAGGAAAAATTCAAGCAGTGTAAAATCTAGTGATCGCGGGAGCCACTCCATTACACAACTGTGACCGACCCGTCGTTGCCCGGATGTTTCAACCGAATATTCTTGTAAACATAGTGCAGGGTGTAGCGCTGTACCGTCCTGTTGAGACCAATCGAATCAAAGTGCTCCCATTCGCTCCAGCGCTGGGGCAACATTGAGCTATAGCAGTTGAAGACAGAAATGTCCTAGTTTCCAAACGATTACGTGAATGGTGGTCTTCCCTGTAACGTTTTCACCAAAAGAAAGAAAAGTTCGCTAATCTGTGTTTCACAAGCCCCATCCTAACCACAAGCTTTGATCTGTTCTGACTGAAGCAAACAGATGAGGGTTTTTGACATGCCAAAAATTTCTTTTTTATGAATCCATTTAGACAGTATACTGCTTCGTCAGTGAGTATCGTCGAATATGCTTATCCTTTTCCGATGACTCCCTTGTGCAAAATGCATCTGAAAATCGGCATGGTTGGCAATATTTTTTGAAATGTGTGCAGCGGACTTCCGAATGTTGCGTTCTTGATGGGGCTGACGGACATCCTTTTATGGACTGTTTCTTATAAGTCGTAGAACATCATTAGCAGAACAAACATCCGCCAATGGGTGTTGTCATCGTACCTAAGGGGAACGCTTTTGTGTAAGCAAAGCGTCGGTGGACAATCTGAGCACCTCTCATGAATTTAAGGTCTGTACGCTAAAGACTCTTCTTTTTATCTTTGCGTGGCAGTAATTTTCAGCTGTCAGTAGAACAGCACATTTGTAACGGTAATTGGAAGATTTATATACTTAGCAGAAAGTACCGTTTTAGTTCACGTGTAATGGAATACTACGGACCAGTTAATTTAGGGGACGACGGATTTAGCCATTAGTCACAGATAACGCGTTAACCTGACATAAAGAAGCCATTTAGAATTGGGCCCGGATTTTTACTGTAAGGAATGTACAAAGTGTCTGGACATTCTTGAACGGATTGTCCACGCCGATCTAGATAACGCAACATGTTACCCTCAGCACAGATAAAATAGCCAAATAAGACTTGGTGACAAGAGATGGAACGACAGGGCTCAACAAAAAATGAAACTGAGACGTCAAACGACGCTTATAGTTGTAGTGGTATTGCTTTAAAACGTCACATCAGAGTCCACATATAACGCGGTAAACTTAAAAACACAGGATGACGCGCCTAGGACTCTACGGGAAAATTTTTAACTTTCGGTGAGTCTATTGGTATTCCGTATGTCTGTTTCATTCTGAATGCGGCTTTTTATTGTCCAACTTTGGGTGGAAAAAATATCGTGGTAGCGAAGTCCGTTAGGAAACTATTGTCATCGATGCATGTGAGTTGCCGCCTCAGCGTTGCTTTTCAATCTCCGATACGGTTGCAGAGACACCTGTCAACAAACAGGTGTTATCTATTTTCTGCCGCGGTAGTCAAAACACTGAGACGATCGGGTGTACTTGTGTACCGATAGAGTGATGCGTGTGTGTGTGAGACAGTTGAAGCATAGGGACTGCTGAACGAATGGATGGTTGAAGTTGAGTGTCATTATTGTCGTAGCCGTCAGAGTTGGTACACGGCAATGGGCCATTACAGAGTAAATCTGAGCCGAAAAACAGCTCAGAATCCTGTTTCCCGAAGTCGTTAAAGATATGGAGTAGCATGGGATTCAGCTATCTTCCTGCGCTCGTGCGGCCACAAGGTTATTTATCTCCGTAATATAAGGCAGTGTTTCATGCTAATCCGCAGTCTAGTAGTTAGATGCGTTGCCTGTCTAGCGTCCGCTTTGTCAGTTTCACTGTTTTTGTATTTCGGGACCAATCGGAAGCAGTTTCACTTCGCGCTAATCGTACAGCGTTGTTCGTATCAGTTACTCGCGTTCGTGCTCAAAAGAGCTCAGTTATGACATGCCTTAGTAAATCTGTTCTCTACGATAGATATTGACTGTGAATTCTACACATACACCAGTGGTAGAACAACGAAACGCCCAATCAGTTTCTAATCAGAACTATCTGCAAGTAAACATTCAAAGCCGTTTTAGTTCATAGGATGGTGAGGCAAACTTTCAGGCGAATTTATGAGAGCCTTCAACCATAGCCAAACTACGTATGCTTAGTTCGATCCGAAAATCAGACAGCCCCACCGCACGAATTGTTACATGTCAGACCCAGTCTCACTAATAGCAACTTGCGACGAAGCGGGATAGGGATCATTCAGGGATGGTGGATCTCAGTCGCTGTGAGCCGCAAATAGAGGTTCTACTGGCAACTACGGCGAAAAGTTTCATGGCCTGGTGTGCACCGGCCACGGTCAGCATGGTAAGGTTGTAAACAACTGTTTCATAATGTTAACTTACAAACCTAGA
Source organism: Paragonimus westermani (assembly GCA_008508345.1). NCBI lineage: Eukaryota > Metazoa > Platyhelminthes > Trematoda > Plagiorchiida > Troglotrematidae > Paragonimus > Paragonimus westermani. The sequence continues at coordinate 183,281 of QNGE01000615.1, forward strand.
CTTCACGAACGGTCCTGTCTTCACTAAGGTAGTAGATCGGAGAACAAACTTTGGGAGCCGGAAGTTCACAATATCAGACGTTGCCAATGGAGAAACGACACCCCAAACATGACTTGCTTTGTTCATAGTATGGCGGTCGTTGGGGTGATGTTTTGTTTGAAATTAAACTAAAGTAAGACGGACTGTAGGGCTAATTAATTTGTAAACGTCTAAAACCCTATTCTATTATCACTAAGCATAACTCTGCAGCGTCATGAACTAATCTCCAAATTACACTACGGTGGGTTATATCGTTTCAATCCGAAAGTCTGGTACCAAGTAAAGCGGTTGGAGTTTGATCGAACAAATTTGATGTTGCAGCACAAAGAAGTGGAACGGGTGAAAATGAACATCCCCAGAGGCTAAACAACGTAGCTGAAGATAAGACACTAATAAACCACAAGGATAGAGTGAGAGCATAAAACCCGCTCCCAATGACAAAACATCGAGCACAATAGCCGTAACATGCAGCGGAAGAAAGTGATAGCTGATGACAGGACCGTTCAGTCCGGACATCAATCGGGTCACTGACCCATCACTACAATAGTACATTCAGTAACTGACGCTGGCGGTTTCTTATCTGGTCGTAACCATTGCACACAGCCGGCACATTCGACCTTTTCGATATCTGATCTACTTAAATATTGTTCTCCTCTAAGAAGAGTATTCACGCCGATTATTTGGGTGCAGTTTGGATGGGGAAGTAAATAGTTTTTGTCTGCAAGAAATAAGTAGAATCCTAATGCTACCAGACCGCTGAAAAAAGCAGTAGCTTTGGGAAGGACGTTCGCTGTCGTGCTATTTTGGCGCCAGCGCCAAAAGGCTGTGCATTTAATTTGCTAATGACAGCTCACTGTTAGGCGTTATTCCATGTATGTTCTGACCACTTGACGCACCCGTAACCGCGGGTTGCGCTAACCGAATTATAGTGAATCTCTTAACGTCCGCCACCATTAAAGACAACAGTATACTCCAGGTCCACGGTGACGGTTGATTGTCGTACAACGATGAAGAAAAAAGCAAGCCGTACCCAAGAAGGGATGGAAACTAGCTGCCAAAAAAGCAAACATGTATATACTCAAAAATTCATAATCAAGGTGCCTACAACCTTCAAACAAACATACGAGCTATAAGACACCATCACCTGCCTTAAGGCTTTAATTGTCAAACGTCACTACGTGCGTTCACCTCATAGCCAGTTTAGTTAGAAGACAATAGTTGCGCCATTGCGCCCGACTGACCGCCATCTCTCCCAAAGTCTCCGGTCACCAACTTTGTGGATTGTGAATGCCCTACCTTGGGAGGCGAGCCAATGGACACCTTCCCATTCTCCATGGGCACGAGGGGGCATAAGTACAGAACTAAACCTAACAGGACTATGACCATTTGCAGTGCTTTTATGCCGTAGAATCATTCCAACTAACAACGAGTCTTTAGCCCATGTTTATCGCCTACTTCATCCAACTTTCTTGACCGATTTTATTCGCAAGGGGCAAATTGTACTTTTACCAAGTCAAGCAAATAATTTAGCATGCCAAGAGAATCCGAAAACAGAACAATTGCACCTCGTATCAAGTCAAATGAGGAAGTGAGTCGATTCACGCTCAATTAGTTGGTCACATAATGGGTTAACCCAATGTCACGTCGCTTCAGAGTCACCTATTTTGAAGTCGGAATGAGGAGAGTAAGTTACCTTGATACATACTCATGTCCACGAATATCGCCAGCAGACAAGACCAGTCATCTGTTTCAGTTATGGCTAGAACGTACGTTCGACTCAGTCAATCCTTTGTGAGAGCGATTACCTAATGCTTACTGCTCCTGAATTTGACCTGATAACACAACCGTCATTCATGGTTAGATCTTATGTTGTTGTTGATTAGTCCGGTGGATTACATCTCACACTGATCAGAAATTCGTTGGCCTTCGTAGCGTCAAACCATTGAGCGAGAGTTAGCTTTTGGGTTGTTTCAGTACATGTGCATTCCATACTGCTATAAGAACGCCACAAAAACGCACAGCTCACAGAACCATAGCTTACAATTCCCGCTCGATATTGATGATACACAAGACTCTGTGATAGGAGTGCTCCCAAAACGACCACTACCTCTCTTTTCGACTCAAATTCCCGGTAGGGGCCCTAGCGAACAGCTCTGTCCATTCTTCGTTAAGATATCTATGTTGGTACTAGCTGGGTTCCCAATCATTTCATCATAAAATACTCAGGTGTTAAATGACAAGGAGTGTTAACATAAACGAATACGTAGGGAACGCTACCCTACAGCAGTACTTTCCCTAACCATTGCATGTAAACATAAGTCTTAAATGAACCGAGGTCCGCGGTGCATTTTACTAATTCTCCAGCGTATACAGCAGGCGCATTTAGGGCCTCGACCCTTAATTTGGTCACATTTGGCTTTCGATGATCATTCAGAATTTTGACAGCAGTACACAATGAGGTTTGGCTCAACTATCCACATAACAGTGAACGTCATTTGAAAGGATTAGTGCGCCCATCCGAACGGATTGAAGTATAAGGAATCCTACCTCTGGCACTGTCCTTTTACATCTGATGAGCTGATACTTCCTGATATCACGTGACTATTCCTCAGGGTAAGCAATCAGTAATTAAAACGTGGATACAGTCGCATTCAAATAGCGTGAATAAAGGTGAAACGTTTGTGTCCGTGTACTACGTCATGACTAACAAAATAAGACCATCATAACATTACAGGCTGATTACGACACTCTACGTGTCAGCAACGTCACAGGACATGAGTGTAAATTACTGAAGTTTGTCCGTCACTATCACCACAGACAGTAATACATCAGCGTTCAGACTGAAGCCTAAATGTCATACAACGTTGAAGAAAAAGCAAATCTCGTAGAGGAAAGGAGAAAAAGGAACGGGGTAGTTATTGAAAATAGCTTCGTCCATATTCAAACATTCAACACAAGCTACCAACACCCCGCAACACAACACAAACCAGCCACATTTGAAACTAAGGCGTCATCATCAAAACAGATTCCTCACGGCTTTCACTGCCCCACTCCAATAAATGCACTCACTTCGCAGACACACTCAGTCAAACAACGAGAACATTCACACCACTGAGCTCGATTAACAACCATCTCACCTAACGTCTCTAGCCACAGACTATGTGAGTCGCGAGCGCCCCAAACTGGGAGGCGAACCCGATCTACAATGACCAAACCCTTCGTGAAAGAACTCATTTGTCTACACCAGGTCATCATCTGTTCGCCTCGTACCTTGCGCCAATCGACCGCAGTGTCAGCAAAGGGTACCCAATGTGGCAGACGACCAGTTGACATCCTCAATACATGACCTAACCAAACACCCGCTTCCTAACCTCTTTGTTGCTTACACGTTGGTGCCACCGGATACGAACGACTGAACTCAGACATCGGTGGTCAGATACCTCAGGACGACTCACGTCTTCCACTCTGAGCGGCCAAGTTTCGCTACCGCACAGTAACACAGCAATCACTGTCGCCTTATATACGCGACCCCTAGGACTCAGAGATACCTGTCTGTCGCCAGACGTGCCCCCAGATTGGCGAGCATCACTCTTGCCTTAGATATACACGCCCCCACTTCATTCCATACACCTCCGCCACCGCTGATGCAGCTTCCTAGGTATACAAACCGGTCAACAGCCTCCATGACTTCATTATCTAACAGTAAACCTATGTAATCCGAGTGAACTTGCAGAACCACTTTGCATTTTGATGCTCCGAAGCGCATTACAAAGTAATTAGCAGAACGCGAAGTAGCGTCTAACATTGTTTGTGCTTATTGAGAGTTGTCAAACAGCAACAACTTGTCGTCAACACAGTCGGGATCAGCCAGTCTTCCGCCAGGTAGAACGTCCACGCCGGCATCTTGTGAGTGTCGCAGACAGTCCTCCATCATTTCGTCTATGACGAAGTTAAACAAAAATGGTGAAAGTGGACAACCTTGACGTACGCCGCTTCTGGTACTGGAACTGCCAGACTGTTCACCTTAAATCCTAACCTGAGTTGAAGTAATATATATATGTATATATATATATATGTTTGCTCACATACTTAGTCAGCACACTCGTGCATTTAGGCGATTCTAAAAGTGTAGAACGATTCACCGAATCGAGTGCACCTTTATAGCCGAGAAATACGGCAAATGTTAGCCGGCGGTACACACGACGCTGCTCCAGAATTTGACGGAAAGTAAAGATGTGATCTATATGTCCACGCCCAAGGCGAAACCCCGCATGTTCTTCCATAATGTTTGCCTCCTGGGTTGCAGAGTCGATGAAGTATAACGGATGGAAGAACCCTAGAAATGACTGGGGTTAAACTAATTCCCCAATGGCCTCTTTCCTTGAATATGGGGACGATCATCGCGTGACCCCAGCACGAAGGGATGGTCTCCGTCGTCCACACAAGTTGAAACAACTGAGTCAAGACCTCTACTAACGGTTCATCACCCTCCTTGAAAAGTGCCGGCATGGGACCATCTGGGCCAGCAGCCCTATTACGTTTGACAGCCAAAGTGCAATTGTGGACTTCAGTCTTGGTGATGATGTCAAACTAATCCACCAAAATGCGACACCACAAGTTTGCGACGAGAACACAGCAGAAGCCAGCCAAATCGACCCTCAAAGTGTTCCGCCCACCGCTCTAACCTTCTGGACTTATTATAGACGAGTGTGCCATCTGTTTCGTTGATAGCTTCACTGACAGACGGTCGCCTGGGACAAGTGCCACGGATCTGCTTAATGAGTTTGCCGATGTCCTCTGAAGAAAAAGCGTTTTCCATTTCCTTGACATTCCCACTAACCAAATCTCAAGATCAACCTTCAGACCTCGTTCCAGTTCCCTACGGATATCTCCTCTGGTCTTGTTGTGTGAACTACCAGGAGGAATGTTCCATCTGGCATCTAACAACTCCAGGGACTTCTCCGATATCCAGTGTTTCCTCAATCCACGAACCCCTCTGCCGCATTCTACAGTAACCGCTTCATGAATAACACCTAAGGTATGAGTCCGGCAGTTATTAGGATCTCCAGAATGCGAACCACTTAGGCAGCTTTTCAAGTTGATTCGGAACTTGCGCTTTACCGATGGTGAAGCCAGTTTCTTAAAAGTCAGTCATTGCTGTCGGTAGGATCGTTGCCCATCAAAAGTAAAAACGGAACAGCGTACCAACGCCTCATCTGAGTCCAATTATGTGCTACAACACGAACGACAGTCACGAGTAGAACCCCGCGACCTTTAACTAACAGCTATGCGATCTATCTCAAACCAGGCTTGATTCGGAAGAGGGCGCCAAGCACAGCAATGACGTACACGATCCCTAAAACCAGTGCTGGTCAAAAGTAGCCTGTACTCAGTGCACAGCTGCAACAATCACCCGCCATTATCTGAGCGATGTGACGCCATCCTAAATCTACTACCTAGACGAGATTCGGCCTCATCAAGGTGCCCGACCTGGGCACTCATATCCCCGGTCAGAATGACTATATCAGAGCCGCGCGTCGACCGAAGGAGGGCGGTCAGAATCGAGTAAAGGGCATCCTTGACACCGCCGTCATTACAGTCAGTAGGAGCGTAAGCAGACAATGAAAATATATCTGAAAGTGTTGCGTCCAACACTGACCTTAACAGAACCTGCCAAGCAGACAGCACAGTGTCTGCTAGTAACAGGAATCCAATCTACTAATGCAGCTGCGGTCGTCGTGTTGAGGACTATGCCGATTCCAGTCTGACAGACAGTGGCGATCATGGACTCACCCACGTGAATAACTAATATCGGGTAGACAGTATGGGTGCTGTTAGTTCCATACGTTGACAGCTGTCCTGGATTCTAGTCTTCGAATCACAAGAGACAGTGAAATTTGATGAATCTAATGTTCGCGCGAGATCGACCTGCTGCACTATTTGTTTTAGATTGTGAACGTTGAAGGCATCTATATTAATTCGCATTCTAGATCTAGGTAAAGGACGAGAGAGGCCTAAATCTGAATAGCAAGAAATAGAGCTTACCAGCTCAATCTTACTACGATTAGCTATCTCTGGTGTGAGGGCTGCAGAGAAATAACCGGAAATAGGAATCAGCAGGAGCCTGAGAGCTAAATTCGACAACACAGTGGTGAGGGGTCAGCAGTAGAATGTTTCCGCCTATCCACCCTGCTGTATGCAGCAGACAGGGTGACCCGGTGTATACTGCGAGACTGCAGTGTGGAATTAAGTTTTGTGATTATGTGGGCTGCCAGGACGCCCAGATCTAGACAGGAGAACGATTAGGGTTCCCAGCCACAGCCTTTGGCTTCAAAGCCTGTACGGTAAGGCAGCGGGTGGGTGGCGGTGTGTCGGAACCGGTACATTTTTCGGAAACGCATGCCAGCCTTCTTCCAGACCTCAAATTGAAAGACCGGGAGACTGTGGTTTGTCAAACATCTACCTATTGTCCTGCTTAGTATGAGTAACTCGGTTGGTGAGGTCACCACATATATAGGTTTTGCTTTTTCTTCATGGTCGTGTGGCATTAGTGTGAACCACTGATGTATTGCTGTCTATGATGATGATATCACCACACTGTCCAATTTAGCCCAGTAGATCAACGAAATGCGCAATTCGTCACACCTTGCCAATGTTCACCTTCGCTGTTCGTACCATCATGTTCCCCTTAGTTTACTTCTTATTGGAAATATTTTTGAACGGAGGAGTTGGGAACCTCTTTACCATGTTGGGGTGGGTGTTGAATTTTCTTCGATCAAAGCTGGCAGTTTCCCAACTTTCACACCGGCCACTTTAGAACACCACTTTCAACCACGCAATAACACTGAAGAACTACCGTTGGTGCAACGTACTCATCCCAATAAAAGCTTTAGGTTTGACGCCTGAGCTAAAAAGAACGAAGCCACTCTCTTTCACTTCCATAAGCAAACACCATCCGTTTACGAACCATCAACCAATATCGTGCACGGGAAACCACTGAAACTGCTTCGTTTACAAATCGATGAGCAAACATACATGCTGTACACAAAGCCAAAAATTGACCTAACAACCAATGAAGAATTTCCCAGAAAAACAGGCCATTGGGTCTATCACGCAATCTTACTGTCATGATCGTTGATCATATGGCTCAACATTCGCGTTCCTCGGTATACGCCGATTAGCGGCACCACTTCGTTGGTAATCACAGTGTGCAACCAGGTTATGCGGACGTTAACAAGTAAAGGAGGAAATGCAGTTCACAGCAATTAGAAACACCGAGGCGTCCAGTCGCACGACTGTAGTCTGATTGGCCAATTGGAATAATACACAACTACGCATCCGACATTGAATCTGCTTCAGGAAAAGTAGGCCGAAATTCCCGATATCTTCACACAAATAACAGTCGATTCCGCCCAGTGGTTTACACAGTATCCAAGATAATGATACCCTGATCCTGGGTCGAACGGTGTTGCTTCGTTAACCGATGTACATCCTAACAAAGAGCACGGTTTTTGGTACGTTCATCATAACGTCGGTACGTCAGAAGTTCATTTCGCTAGACCCCACATCCTAGTCGTACCGACCCTGCCTCGTCTTGTTCTTCAAGTAGCATCCTCACGCCTAGCAAAGAATCACTGCAACCAAGACAGGGCTCGTACTTGTAAATTAGTAGCCCTCACGGGAACAACCGATGTGATGAAAAGTGCCCTAAACAGACAGTGCTAACCCAGGACAGCAGAATGCTAAACGTGCGACCTGGCCATGGTGGTGAAGCAGGCAGGGTTAACCTTGACTGTTGCAGGATCCATGGTCACAGACGCGTGTCGGTTAACTCACATTTCCTACCTGAAATATTGCTGCGATTAGTTCATGACTTGTGACTTGGCAATAGGTTAGCCAATAATGTCACCAATTAACTGTGTATTCCAAACAGAAGCTATACTTGACTCGGTGAGACACATCGGTGTTTCCTCTGGATTCAATTGGCTTAAAAGTAACCATCGTATCCGAGTCTTGTGAGGTGAAATGGCTAGCGAAAGTCGGTGGCTGACGTCAACTCTTCACGTGGAGAAACACGACAGAAAGAAAAAAATAGCCCTCAGTTTATTTCGTACATTACTCTTTGCTGGGAAACAATGAACCCAGTGTGTCCACAGTATCGTTCAGAGTCGAATTTAAGTTACCACTGGGAACTGCTTTGAGACGGTGTCGTGGATAGGAGAACATCGATGTAGTTTTCACGTTCAATGGGATGACCACGGGCGATTTCAAACTCTGTTTGTAGATTATGGTAAATTTATTGTTAAACCCACCTTTGAGTGCGACATTTGGATCGTACCCCATCTCGTCAATCAGATACCTTTAAGACGGACACAAGTTATCCACAGAAACAAAGCAAACCTGCAAATCAGATAACCCGTTCTATTGACGCCGTGTGTGCAATGGACGACAATAATGCCATCTAGACGAGAACAAAAACAAAGATTAGTACATTGAAAACAAAGCGTCAAATCGCGCAAATGAGGAAGACATTACCATGGAAGATGTCGTTTTCGTTATTATTATTGAAATTCAAACGATTAGAGAAACAATGGGAATTTCGATTTAAAAGCGATGTGCATTCGGACAAACATACAGAGAGCGATTCATTTTGACGTGTCATAAGGAGCATGGTTAAATCAAATAAGGTGACTTAAGGCGATAATGTCGGCATGTGCTAAGTTACATATCAGATAAAAAAAAGTTGATGTGTGGGAAGGTTTGTGAAGAACAGCTGTCGACCAGGTGCGTCACATCACACCAGTATCGAGTTTTGAAACTTCGAGAAAGAAAACCTTGATTACGTCTCATCTCAACATAGTGGCATCTTATTTATAAAAGGGATACGGATAATATAAACGAAAGTTGTGCATCTTTCGTGTGTTCTACACGGAGTCACACAATGGAAACGCTGTTTTTATGCACTATGCATAAATCCGAACCATGACAGTTCATGTGATGGTGAAGGAGATTAACGATACCTAGAGTGGATTTTCAATGTGAATCAAATACTCAATCCATATGAGTTGGTGATTATCACAGGATGAATTTATGCAAAACATTTTCTAATCAATTGAGCTGAACGTGCTCCACCACTCAGATGAGTAGAAAAAAGCTTCGAAATCAAGTTGATGCGAGCTCATCTAGCCGAAATGTAAGATGCGAACACGAAGGTTAGGCATTTCCGGCACAGGTGAGAACCTAAAAAAGCAGATGCAATGTGTAGCCAATTATAGTAAGCAATCGCACACTTGTTCACTGTAGATTAAAAACGAAAAGTCTACAAGAAATGACAAACGTGCCACCAGAGTATAACTGCGCCTGCTCACGACGAATTTGAAAGATACCTCCAAATTAGGAGAAACGAGAACTTGGCTGCCCCCAAAGTATAACATCCAATAATCCACTTTGGGCGTGTTTAACATTTCTTGGTCCAGAATTCTGTAGAAGTTCGGGTAGCCATCAGTGATCAGACCAGTCAACCTCATTAACACAAAGAACACTGTTGTTGGGATTATGATATGGCCTGATCCGGAATTGTGCAGGCGACACGCCAAGCAACGCATTTGCAACCCCCTGTACAAATCCCTTCATGTGGTACAGCAATACAAAACAGTAAATGCAAAACCGAACTGAATGATTGTCCTTTGACTGAACGATTGTCATGGTACTGTTTGAGACACCAATGAACAGTGCCTGTGGCAAAGAAGACAGAATTTAGATACTGGGCAGTACTCGTCAGAGTTTTTCAAAACCATCACGACAATAGGCTGTCATGGAACAAAATGTTCTCAATGAAAACCCACTGGAATGCTAAAATTTCAAAATTTCAGAACATCTTGAGTACGCAGATAAACATCTGGTCGGCGATGGTAATCGCCACAATCTTTTAGGCATATGAAAACCGGTCAGACGTTAGCTGATCCTGTGTATTGGTCAGATGGCCAAGTTCATGGCTAAGAAAGCCCGAGCAACCGAGCGAAATCTTTCGTCAACAGTCGTGTTACGAAATCGGATAACTGTGACATGGGCAGTAGCCAGTGATCCTCGGGGGAAAAGGCACAGATCACTTTGGCAGAACTATACTGAGAACGTTGAATGATCGATTCATGTTGACCAGGTAAGCGTTATCATTTAGATGAGCCATAATTGTGTCGGTGATTGATTTTCCTCCGCCTGTCCGGGTTCAGGCAGATTCGTGTACACAAACATAGAGTCGTACGACCCACATAGTACGCTGAACAACCGTAGGCAAACAAAAAACCACCACTGTTAAACTGCAGACAGGCAGATTAAGCTGCAGATCTAAAGCGACCAACGGACAACCAGTGGGTGAAAAGTGTGGTCTGGCTGCACAGAATGCACTCTTAGTGGAAATCGCGAGACGTGACGATGAGTCTGTCAGTGTGTTCCCTTTGAATATCGCAGGATGCCAAACTATGTCTTTGTTATCGGTCGAACAGCCTGTATGTTTGGTCACCAATTACTCCAGGAAGTTAGTAACGGGTACAGTACCTGCCGGACAGGTGACCAAATTTCGTTTGTACTCCATGTGATTTAAACAATAAAAGCTGTTGTACTGGCTATTGTTTCTACAGCTCAAGGAGACATCCAAAGCTCTAGAAGGATGTCAGTCAGCGAATATGCGTCGGGTCGCGAGTTACGAGTTGCAATTCAATCAACAAAAGAAAAACTATCCAGAAGAATTTGCGGAAAAATATATGAAGGCCGTTCGAATAACAAAAAAAGCAATTGCAAGACGGTTATTATTTACACAAGTAATTTAAGGAGTTGTGTGACCCTACCCAATGTACACTTCACAACTCTATCCGAGTTTGCCAACTGGTGTCAGTCGAGGCGAGCGACCCAACGTACACATCGACGGTCGAACACTTGAAAAAGGTTTATACCACACATGTTCTGCGCTGCCAGGATTCATGGTCAAAGAGTAGCACCGCGCGAACGAGGACCAAACATGAACGATCCTTAAGCTACAAACGTATGGTATGCCTCTCTGTTGCCAGAGATCTCCTGGGCCACCAAATACCGTCTAAGCCTCAGAAATACGATCACCCATTTCAGCCACACTACCGCCACCATCGTTGTTGTTGTTGTCGTTGTTGTAACACGAAGCAGTCGACGGCCTCTACAATTTCAGCATTGAACAGCAAATCAATGTGAACACAACAGTCTTGAAGAAACACCTTCCACTGTGACGCTTCAGAGCGCAATCTGAAGTGTCTATCTGAAAGCGAGTTATCTAAAATTGTCCACATTGTTTGAAAATCGGAGAATAGCAATACCTAAAAGTCAGCAATCGAGATCAGTCAGTTTTCCACCAAGTATATTGCGAACGTCAGAGGCAATCCTCCATTATCCTACAATATTTCTTCTAGGACAAAGTTAGATGAAAAGGGCTCAATTGGACAGCATTGGCGCACACCGTTCTTAGACTTTAACCCGAGTTGAAGTATGGAAATGCAGAGTGGAGGATGTATTCGCGACGCAGCTCAACAGTTAAGCAAACTTAAAAGTACGTATCAGCTGACTAAAGCGAATGCATGTGACCGGGAAGAACGACGACTGTTAACCAGTGGTTCATAAGATTCTCAGAAATGGGAGGTTTAACCGAGTGGCACTAGCATAGAGGGACGTTTACAGTGGTTCTCAGCCATAGGCTCTCTTGTTCCACTCTTTCTTTAAAAAGTAGGTCATCCAGGCTAATGGCAATGCTGCATTTGAGGACCGAAACGCAGTCGTAGACCTGTTGACTGGGGTATGACCTTGCACACTTGTATCGGAAACAGAGTAGGAATAGCGGGTGGACAAAATTGGTTCTTCGCCCAGGGATCTAATCTTCTAGACTTGCCATGGATGAGTGTACTCTGTCTCGTCGGGAGCTTCGCCGACAGATGGACGCTCCGAACCAGTGACACGGATGACCTTAAAGTCTACCATCACACCCTGAGGCTAATAGGGCTTTCGGTTAGCAAACTGTCGCATTCAGTCGAGCCGCTCGATCAGCAATCAGTCTACATGTGCGTTACATGCGGATATTCAGCCTTAAGAATATTCCGTCTGGTATCTAACAGCTCCGAAGATTTTTCTGGTATCTAGTGTTCACTAGACCCAAAAGCTATTGTGTTACATGCCTGCCTGAATTGTCCGTTAAATTCGAATCAGGTAACAGTTGGGTCTGTAAGGTTAGAACCGAGCACCTCTCGTTATGAGCTAGTTTGATACGCATATCCCACTGGAAGCATGGCCAGTTTCCTACCAGCCGGTCGGCGCTGTCAATGAGACTGCTGTCCAGAAAAATCTCGAACTAAACGATAGTGTACCAACCCGTGCACGATCTGAGTCTAAGTGCAATAGAATTCATTGCTCTGGTAGAAACCACGCCACTTGCAACTAATAGCTGCGGTCTTTTTGAGACGGTGCCAGCCTTTTTCCAACCTCCAGCCTGAACGGCCGAGCAACCTTGGTTCGTCAGTTTTCTGCCTATTGGCCTATCTGCCATGAATGACTCTGTCGGTGTGGTCAGCATATCATCCAGTTCGGTCGAAGAGTTCATCAGGATGCGCAAGACGTCGCCGTGCGGAGAAGTCCGGTCTCTCTAAGGGGGACCATTGAGAACATAATCCGTAACAAAGTTGAGCAGGGAGGGAGTCAGATACCCGAAAGGAATACCATTTAAAGTGATGAACACTAAATATAGTTGCCTATAAACTTCCATACTGCTTGCAGAATGAACATACGTTGATAGTAGCGAATTCACACAATCCTCTGGAAACAACTCTGAAGAAAAGTAGAAGCAATCGAACCGACGACAGCCCCAAGGGTTAAAGAAAAACCGCCACTGTTAGTTGCCCATAAGAGTGTCGATATTCCAACACTCGTCTCCACCAAGAAATAACTGTGGTACAGCGAACATAAGACTGATGTCTCTGTGGTGTCCTGCAGGTTTTGGGTGCTATTTTTGTAAACGGAAATAGCTGCAGATAAACACCGAACACAAGGCACCCCATCAATATCTGAAATAGTTTAAAATATTCTCGTCCGTGTTGACACCGACCTATCGCCACCATCTTTGAAACTGGAAAGCAGGAGGTCTGAACACATGGCCTCGTTATATTTCAACAGTTTAGGTTTCAGAGCCACTTCTGCTCTGACACAGAATCGTCCGGAACATAGTACTTGAAAATTAAGGTCTCATCAGTCTTATCATTGACAAGTAATAAGTGAACGATCTCCTGTGAATATGACTTCAACAATAGAGACTAGAGAGAATGGCGCTCTGAAGCTCTTTGACGAAGAGACACTTTCGGTTTTTCAAGTTGACCATCACTCACATATGATCGCAGTGTTCGCATTCAGATAGACTGTCCAGCCAGCCTCTTTCGAAAAGAAGCACTAGACTCGAGTTTCGCTCTCATTAGAGCTCGTCAGTAGTGCATATCCTTGCGTTTCGGTTTTGACAGAATCCATGGCTTTTGATCACTACTTGATGAGAGCTGAGCAACGTGACAGGAGTTTCAATTCATAATTTATATCAGGGAGGACGAGTTGGTCATTTCGCTCCAAAGCGACAAAAAAAGATTATGTTTCGCAACGATAGGCTGGCTCGTTTGCATTGTAAGTAAATAACCAATACAGCGACCTATAAAAACGGACCACAAAATTCATCTTATGGTGCCTGTGATAGATTGCTAACGCTAGAACGAAGATAGCATATACACAATCCACTTTGGTCGAGATCTCTTGACCGCTAAGGAGCGCAGCTGTAAGGACGCTGACGACCAATCCTCGGTTGCAGATTTAATATCAAGCCTGATATACCTCAGTGGTAAAGATTATGGGTATGAACTCTGTTACCGCGACCGTTAATACCTAGACTTAGGAAGCCTCGATATCTCAAATGCCCGTTTATACCTGAGTGTTTAGCCCGCATTTAATCCAACACATACAGCATATTGCAGACAACCTAACCCAAAACTGAGCCCTTTTCTCCTGGGGGTGCTGCCAACGCAACGACAACTGTGCTGCGTACGGCGTTGAAAAGGCCAGATTAACGTAAAAATACAGACATCCTGAAATATAAATAACAGAACGCAGAAAACAGCGGAACTTCATATAAAAATTCTAGTTCAACTGGGGCAAAACGGTTGCAGTAAATGATGTTATGCTCACTTGGTGACCGCTGACGTTCTAGTCCAACAACACGGGCGAACCTGTTAAACAAAGCGTATGAGGGCCAACTTTGTGGGAAAGTGAAATTTGTTTACTCATCAACATGTTTTTGATGTGGTACGTTATGACCCTCGACAAGTATTTTATGATAACGAACACCTTTCCGATAGAGAAACTAGAAATAAAATCCAAAATTAGATCGGTAACTTACGTTAGGATTATAATATTTTGTGTAAGTAAGATCAATAACACAAGAGATAGTCTGGCCCAACGATCTGACTTGACTGAAAAGGTCGTTGAAAGTGAACCTACACATAACACTATGCATTAGAACGGACCAGCACACCTCTGCTCCATTGGAATGTATGCTGATTTCTCCTGGAAACAGTAAAGCAGAAACTCACAATTCCTACCTCGGGAATCGGAAGCTTAACAGGAAGTATGCGCGTTCCTTTAATCGGCAATCCGAATGACGAGTAATCAAACCATCTGAAATTTAAAAAAACGAGAGCGATCGGCGGAAAACATTGAATCCGATACAAGAATAGACACAACACAACACTCAGAAGACCGTAACATCTAACAAGAATTAGCCAAAAACAATGAACTAGTCGAAGGGACAGACAGGACCTTCACACTTCATTACAGTCATTGCTTTATCCAACCGTTGATGGTTTCAAACAGTAAAGTCCGGCGCCTACCGGAAATGTGTGTCAGCCAACGGTCGCGTTGCTCACGCCATTATCTAGTCTTAAGCCAGCTACTCGACAGAGATAACGACAATCAGACGCGGTGAGTCTGCCCACATTTTCGTCACGAACATCGTATGTTGTTTGACAGTACAGCAAAATGGATCGCAAATAGGTATTATACACCCATCCGTCTAGTGACAACTGAACGTTTCTACGACTTCGTAGGAGAAGACTGGAGGAGGGAACACGTGATTTCACCCTTCTTACTTCTTTTCTCAACAATATCATAAACTGACGGGATCGCCCTTCCAATCGGCCACGATAATTTGTCACAATGGATTGCGAAAGGCTAAGCCGGCCATCTGAGCAAAGCTGGGAGATGCCTCTTGCCATGTTGGGAACTGCGCAACTGTTCACATCATTGGCTGGAAATGCACTCGAGCATGGTAGTGCTGTAGTCAATGACGAGTCGACATTGCCAAAATGGTTGCTGTTATTTTTATGAATGTACATGTTCGGTTATCGATCTACCATTTCGCGGTGGCTCAGACCACAACTACAATGGACACGACTCTGGGCCGGAAGTCATCAGTGAACTGTATGCAATAGCAAAACAGGACTGGAGGTGTTTCAACGTTACGTTGGACCTATGCACATCGAAGGTGCGATATACGGACTTTATGAAGACGTTAAGTGAACCAAGGTCAACTTCATGTCCACTAGTTTTCTGTTCGGCCATATCAAGAAAGTGCAGCAGGGTGCGATGTGGCAAGCGCTCAGCAGTAAGACGTCCGAACCACTTTGATCAACGAAGCGGGGGAAATGTTATGATAAACCAAAATATCCTATGATAAGTGGCTGTGTAAAAGGGTGTTAGCGCCCAAAGACGCGTTATGGTGTAAAATTATGAACAACTCTCCCAAGATTAAGTTAAGACTCTACTTGTTTTCTATGAATCTGATATTCGTTGAGGCAAGTTAACCGAAACGACAATGAGATGGCAGGCAATTTGGATGTGATAAACAAAACCGGTGCTCCTATTCTTGCCGCACCACGTGATCTTGGAAACGGAATAACCGTTGGTAAGAACCAACCAAAGGAAGCCTATTCAGTTTCCCAAGCTGTTCGAAATTATTCACCTCTTCTACTGCCTTGAACGTTGTAGCATGCTCATATGTTTAAATCTCACCATTAACATAGTCAGCGGTACGATGTGTCAATTCACAACAGCAACTGCCGTTAGACTGATGTTTATTATGAATGTAACAGGTAGGACCTAAGTACTAGCAAGCACAACCCTCTGGACCAACACGACGTACAAATCTGTCAACCACACAGGACAACAAAGTGAGTCAGAACTGTCGACAGAACTTACTTTCTAGAGACCAATATCGCGAGGGTTTACTTGATGGACCGCACCTTGATGGAGAGGGAAAAGTGTACCCTACGAGGTAGCAGAACTTATCAGTGACCTCAACATCTGACTCGTGAATCTGACTCGCCCGATGGCAAAAAAGTAACGTAAACTGATGGTGCAGTGAACAGAGTAGTGGCATGAATTCCAGTATTGCTCCGAACCCGTTTCTGGTTAATACTGAGGACTCCTCCACTATATACAACAGCACATCTACGATTATAGTTAACTGGCGGGTGACCGTAGTACAGTATATTTGAGGGTACCTCTTATAGCACCCTTTCACACTAGAACGACAGCGGCAAAGCAGTTGAAGGAATAATTCCGTTGCATATCTTCGACGCCTTCCGGAAACACTCCCTCCATAACGATATCCACGATCAGTGACATCGTTTGATATGCATGTGCCGCATGTATGTTCAGTTGTTCGGTTGATTTGAGGGACTGATACTAATTATGCCCACTCCATCATTACATCTCGCGGTTCCGCATGCTTCAGCTAAGCAGCATTTTAGTCTGACACCCGATCAGTTATTAGTTATGATAGTATCAGTATCGTTTGTTCAAAACGAACAACATTCCCATTTCACAAATGCACTCCGTTAGACTCACACTATTTTGCGTACGTCTGTTCTGTGTAGGCACCATTAGTTGGCACCGGTCCCAAAAGTGGCTAAAATTAAATACAGTTTGCTTTTCCAAATACGTTGAAAATGTATGGCCTGGGACGTACCTAACCTCTACCTTGATCCCTGTCTATTGGGATCTCGAGTAGACCTAAAAACGCATAGTGTAAAAACAACGTAACCACAAACACTCTTAAAACACATAGGCTCGTCTTCCTCTACTACGCAGCCAATTGTAAGGCATAAAATCTCGTGAATGCAACATCTGACGGCATCACTTCACCCCATTTGACAGGACTGCAACCATAATCAGCATAGCTCTCGGAATAGGCACAGTGAGTGAGTCTTTTTGTTGTTACAATCGTCATTGTTTTGAGTAACCTGTTATCGAAGGTGGTCACGAATACCACAACAGAACAGCCAAAGCTGAAAGTAGGTTGCTGGTAGTAAAACAAAATAACTGGCATAATGACATAAACAGGAGGTCAACAACAGATACCCCGTGATAGAGTGGGATTACTGATTGTCGTTGTTTACCAACACGTCGAACAATTTTCCCGAATGCGAGTTCCAAACCACAAAACCTATGAAATGCGACTGAGCACAACATGAAATTACCGCTTATCACAATCTTTCAAACTGCTACAGACAAATTTTTCGATATATCCCGCTTATTTATATAGATAAATGACTACTTCATAAACACAAGCAACTAAAAAAAGCATTTTAAAGCTTGCCGTTTTTGCGATGGTTGGAAGAAAAGGAAATCGGCGTAACAAAACAAGCTTATGCTTTCTTATAATTATACGGGCAACTTGACTCAAGGCAGATTATGGCGTTTCAAAATGGAACGTGGCCTCTATTTTTACCGAGAGTTACAATACGCCCTTTACGTACACTGTTTGTCAGGAAGTCCAAGTGGGACAGTGCACAACCACTGGAGATTATGATAACCGATAGCTACACTCACTTCGTCAATCACTGTTACCGTATTCGGGTCAACTCTTGCTTCCCTGACTCCCATAGGAGAAATAGTTGAGTTCCCGAGGGCTCGATTCCCGAATCCCTTCCCTTTCTATTTCACATGAATGACATCATCATCATCATCATCAT
>QNGE01000615.1:208171-251601 GCA_008508345.1 Paragonimus westermani
TCTAGAACTGACCCTAACAGAACCTGCCAAGCGGACGGCACAAAGTCTACTATTAACAGGAATCCAATCTATCAATGAGGCTGCGGCCGTCGTGCTGAGGACTATACCTACTCCAGCCTGAAAGGTAACCGCGGCCGGAAAGTCACCTGAAGTGTATAACCAGTATCGGGTAGAAAATGCAGGTGCTGTTAATTCCATACGTTGACTACTGTCGTGGATTCTAGTCTCTGAGGTACAGCAAACATCAATATGTAGCGAGTCTAACGTTCGTGCGAGAGCAGCCTGTTAACCTATTTGTTTTAGAGTACGAACGTTGAAGGTACCATTATTAATTTGCGTTCTAGGTCGAGGCACATGACGAGGGAGGTCTGAGACTGAGTGGCGAGAGGTGGGACTTATCGGCACAGCGTTACTATGATGAATTATATCTGCTGTGCCAGAGCTGGACATGCATGTCCAGCTAGTTCATGGACGGTGTGGATCCATTCTTGAAATCGCTTAGCCGAGGCCGGGAAAATGAATACACCCCTTAGCCGCAAGACCATATGAACAACAACATATCACTGACGCAACGTACACACATCGACCACACCCACCTGTCAGGAGGATAACGCGGCATCACGCCTGTTGCACACACCGTTGGCCACTCTCAAGGTCATCACTGTCTGTAGTGTTTACAGTTCGTAGTTGTATTTTGCTATTCGTCGTTGTGTGATTTTATATATGGTTCCATTAACCCCATCTTTACACTTGTTTGAAAATATCATCAGTTTTCAATTTGATTGCCATCGAGAATGAGTGGGGGTTATCGCGCGCCGTCTACGTCTCCTTGATTCGCCTTGTAGCGTTCCGTGCGACATCTTTTACTTTATAATTTTTATTGTTCGCTCTTTTCACCCTTATCTGAATCACTCATACACCCCACGTTTAAACAAAGTTAACCGATTGATTCGATACTCAATAATTCAAAAAATTACCTTCGAGGTCGTGAGCCGTGCGTTTTCTCCGCGTCCCGTGTCGCTCGAGTGCAGATTTCGGGAGGGTTGAATGCCAACCGAACCAACCATCTACTCTCAGCAAGAATCTCTTAGAAACAGCAAAGCGAATCGTATTTTTTGACACCTCGTTCATTGTAGTGGAATTTCTAAACCAACGCACTCTCACGAACCATTGTGCGTCATTTCCTTTTGTTCTCATCACATTTTGGCTCCGCCTTCTTACTCGAGCATTTCAATAGCGTTTGGATCTATCACAACGTGGATTTTTGAGCTGGTAAAGTAATCGCACGTTGGGACTGCTTACCTCCGCGTATCTGTTCATCTCCGAACGCTGAACTTTCTTCATCCTACGTCGCATGGGGGACTATCCATGGGTCGTCGTTCGAACCTACTTGCTGGTGATGTCCTTCTCTCGGATGATGGCTCATCCAGGCCAACCGACTTGGACCCATCAGTGAGTCCTTCCATCTTTTGTTGATTCTTCGTCATTTTTTGTAGGCATATCTTTTTTACACAATTTCTACCGTTACAACTCTTCTTTGGTGTTACCGTATTTCGGCCATTTGTTTTATTGGGTTGATTAAGCCACGTCCTTCGCATATTGACGATTTCAGCGAATCAGTCTATTCTCTAGCATTCATTAGTAAACAAGGAAACACGGAAGCCTTGCAAACGCGTACTGATAGAAAGCTATGTCTGCCGTCTGGTCAGCTATATTGGACCTCTGTTTTAGGGATGGCCCCTCAGTGTCACGCTGTTTCATCTGTACAGTATCAACTTGTACAAATGATCAGGAGACTTCACTATCGGAAAATTCACTACCGAGTCACCTCTTATCAGACGATGTTCTAAAGAGCATATGTCCAGAGGCTTCCCCTTCCTCTAGTACGGTTTCTTTTTCAGGCCTTGGGATATCCTGATGGCACAACGTTACACATTCTTCAGGAGCAATTTGTTCTTTCAGAGACGTGGTGGCCATATCACAGCTCTATTCCTCAGTTTTCATAAGGGGAGATAAAGCAACTAGGACTGAACTGGTAGGAAAGAATTTTCAATAGCTCCAGGCTGTTGGTAGCCTTTTTTGCATTAGTCTCAGCGTCTGCAGAGCCGGAGAGTGTGCGAAGCAGTCTTCCAGGTCCTTCTGGATAAGGACTCTATTGAGGGTGTGGCCGTCGAGATAATACATGGTGTTTTAAAACCTGTGAAGACGCAAAACTCCACGTCTATCAGCACTGAAGTCAAGGTTCTAACAATGGAAAGCGTTGGTAACTTCTAGATACACAACGTCTATTATATTGCTTTGATCAACTGCCGTGGTCAGCTGATCGGTTTCCACCAGCAGATTTGTGCACGGACGGCCCTTATCAGACCCACGTTGATAAATGGGAAAACTCACGAGAAGTGAAACGTTTGTAAGGCGAGTCGTACACAGTCGTCTCCAAAGTGTTGAAGAGGTGTGATGGTAGCTGGTGTATAGTCATTGGGACGGTTATGCTTACCACCATTGGAAACCGGTTTGATGCTTGCGAGCTTCCAGCTGCTGGGTATTGTTTCCTGAGAGACAGATTGTGTTGAATATATGTAAGTGGATCGGCAAGCTGTTCGGTCGATTCACTCAAGGCCTTGTGAGACATGCCGTTGTGGTTGGGAGAGCTGTTCCTAAAATATCTGAGTTTAGCCAACACTACCATGGAGAAAGTATCCACAGCACAGATGCTATCAGTATCGGTGTCTCGGCGAGCTTGAGAATCTGACGGCCACTACCCAAGAACATTACCGCAAAACTCAGTGATGACAGCGTCGGCTTCGGTGTCTCAGCTAATAGGACCTGATTGGCCCAAGAGTCGTGGAACTCCAGCTTTCGCACTGAATGTTGATGTTACATATCGGAGGAGGCTACTTGCACCAGGGATAAAATGACCCACAAGACGTTGCTGACAACGAATATGGTCACGTCAAATTGGCAAAGTACATCGATTCCTTGAGGCAGCGTACATTTCAACTTCAGATCCTGAAAATCGATAGCACGTCCAGGCAAACCACTTCTTTAGAACAAACCTGGGTGTACTAGATGATACCGGACTTGAAGAACTGTTCCGTTCGGATCCCGATAATGGTGTGGATTCACTAACGGCTGCGGAACAGATAGCAGTGTGCTTCTCAAGGATATCACTTACAGATCGAAAGAGAGTAAAGTTTACCCAGGACGGGATGAAATGGGTTGATATACGGTACACTGGCGATCGTATCTTAAAAGCAACTGTGAACTTTGCATACTAAACACGACATCACGGGTAACAAACTGAAAAGTCATAGCTTTTAGGTGAGCACGCACGCCGAACTGCATCGTATGAGCAGTTCAGTTGGAGCAAGAGCGGGCAATCGGCGTCAAAACACTTAGTGGGATAGTACAGTGCAAGTCAATCAAATAGCTTAGATTCAGCAAGCGTAATCTATGAAACGCTTGCTTGAGAACTTCCGCCCTATAGAGCGTAACAGCTGCGGTATGGAGGACATTCTATAGCACGCACATACGTAAAAGTAACGAAAATTTATTCGACACTTCCGGAAAATTCAGGTGAGCTTGAGTTTATAGCCGCGGAGGTCGATGGAGGCTAAGCATGAGAAGGTGGCGCAGTGAGCGAGCAGATGAATGAATGTAGATAGATGGATAGTATTCTTCAAACTACTTCCAAATCTGAGAGCATTTAGTGATCCGGCGATCGGTGCACATGATGGTCTTCAAAGGAACCATCATTGTGTACAGCGGGCGTGATGCCGCGTTATCCTCCTGACAGGTGGGTGTGGTCGATGTGTGTACGTTGCGTCAGTGATATGTTGTTGTTCATATGGTCTTGCGGCTAAGGGGTGTATTCATTTTCCCGGCCTCGGCTAAGCGATTTCAAGAATGGATCCACACCGTCCATGAACTAGCTGGACATGCATGTCCAGCTAGTTCAACTTTTTGGTCGTCGCAGGAGCGTCTGTTAGTTCATAAGTGAACTATCGGAAACAGGATGTAGAACCAAATTGGGGAATATGCGTTGGTCTAGTGCCGATAGTTACCCGGCTACCGGGTAGTCATTTCCAGCAGCTATAACTGTTGGAAACGATTTCCAGCGACCTCAGCGACTAATACACGGGGTCGAGGCTGGAAGTCTAAATCACCCTTGTCCGGTTGATCTGGAAAACGATGATTGGAAACAGGGTGTGCCACCGATTTTGGGAATTACAGCAAGTATCAAGAACGGGGTAGGGTTACGAACCTAACGAGGTTTTGCTTAAATGTGAACCTAACACCGTTTTGCAGCGATCCCTAGAGGTGTAATCAACAGTCACGTAAGGAAGTTTCTGCCAATGATTGATGGCATTGTAAGAAAGGAATCGCTGTCTAAGAAAGGTCCGAGGAGGACGTCGAGGACCTCGTCGACCGCCATCAGCCTGTAAGATGAGGAACTGCTCGACAAGTCCTATGCTAAGTAAAAAATGTACAAATCTTAGGTCACCGTTGAGTTGTCGAAATTTAAGTGGGTACAGGTCCTAGTCGCGGCTCATATGTCGCAAGTCAGCGACCAGCTTGATAGCCGATCGCTGAACATGATCAACAGCGAGTATGTCCCTCTTAAAGCACACACGACTTGACGGGCGTGCTGAACCAGCGGCCTTATAAAAACCCGGGAAACTCTCCGAAATGCTATTTGTCTAGATGGGAAGAGGTCCGTTTTATCATCCCAACAACTGTTAACCTCTTTAGCGGCCGCCTCTTTATGCTAAGCGACTGGTAAATTGGACAACATCCAGATGCCTGGATCCTTTTTGCAGATCGATATTCGTCATGTCTGCTATGCTGAGTGCACTGTGAAGCACAAGGGGGTTGTCAGAATCCCAACCGGGTGACATGTGTGCACACTTACTATCGTTTAGAGAGAGAGAGAGACTCCGATCATTCGACCAGTGCTTAATCGCGTCAAGATCTATCTGCGGTGCACTGGGATCACCATCACTGTAGACTTTTAGGTCGTCAACGCAGAGGAGAGTGTCGTAAATATTGTCCGGAAGGTCGTTAATGCAAATAAGAGGCAGAGGAGGGTTAGGCACTGATTCTTGAACAACCCCCGCAGATATCAGGGAGGGGGATGAAAGGTCTGGCTTGGCTCTGTTTTTTCTATCAAGACAGAAGATAGTCCAGCAGAGAACCTCGCATTGCTTGCCATCGGTTTCCAGTTGTTTTCTGGGTGGGCCGTATGGGTTACAATCAAAAGGCTTGGAGAAATCAAAAGAGATGGCACCTGAGGTGAGACCATTGCCTTTGGTTTCTGTCAGACTATCCATGAAGATCAGCATATTTCTTACGCATTAACGATTAGGGGGATTCCTGCCGCATAAGAGAGGATGGTACACTTCAGCAAGCGCTTCAGTATCTTGCATGAAACTCTAGTAGGTTTTTTTGCTTGATAACTAGCGAGAGCATACCGGTCACGCGCTTTGAAATTTGATTGTTTGGTCTCATATTTTTACGTACTATGGTGATTAGCAATCCGTTATATATTTTAACATATCGTGAAAATATTCTGTAAAGATAACAGCTTCTGCTTCGAGATTTCCGATGTGAATGTTTTTATGATCCACTTCGGTGTGTGATCCGACTCATCTAACTCGGGAAACTCAACTTTAACGAGCGGTTGCCGGGAGTTCTGTAGTGTTAGAACCGAGTACCAGTTAGGCAGCGAAATTTCGCAAACTACCGAAATGTACTCCGTGAACAACTCGGCTACAACGAGGCAAGCATTTGAATCCTCCTTGTCGGGCGGTCACAAAAAACAGCCGGCTTTATTCTCTCCTAATCGCCAGACATGCTGAGATAATATGTTTCTGTTCTTGCGAGCTCTTATGATAATCTTTTGCTGTACCAATTTTATGTGTTCACAGATTTCCAAGCTGCACCTATCTCGAGTAATTCGGAACGCGCTCAGTTCTTTCGAGCTTCTCTTAATCTCGTGCTTCGCGAATAATTCGGAACGGACATCGAGGAGACGAAAAGATGAGGAATGATAGAATGTGCGACATGTGCACGGTTACGTTTGTTGTTTGCATTTTGGAACGCGTGGCATTTCTAATCCACGAAGCCAAAGTCAATGCGAAGTGGTCTTGTGTTTCTTTTTAGGCCCCTGATATCAGCCTGATTGTGGTTTCAACCCGAGCCGAAGCAGCCGCCATACCCAATCAGCGCGCAGGACCGTAATAGAACCCGGTCTTTACAGATCTCGAACTACCACGGAGCACATTGACTGATCACGGCTCCGATGTTCTCTAAAGAAAAATCGTCCTCTATTTTCTTAGCTTTCTCCGCTAACCAAATCTCACGATCAACATTCAGGCTACGTTCCAGTTTCCTATGGATATTGCTTTTGGACTTGTGTGAACTACCAAGGAAATGTTCCGCCTGGATTCTAACAACTCCATGGATTTCTCCGAGATCTAATGTTCGCTCAGTCCACGAACCTCTCTGCCGCATCCTACATTAACTGCTCCCCCCATGGCGTGTGTGATCTGGGCCCGGCAGCTATTAAGATCTTCGGAGTACGAACCACTTAGACAGCTTTCTAAGTTGATTCGGAACTTGCGCTTTACCGATGGTAAAGCCAGTTTCTTAAAAGCCAGTCATGGCTGTCGGTGGAATCGTTGCCCATTAAAAGTACGAACGGAACAGCGTGCCAATGCCTTATTTGAGTCCAATTATGTGCTGCAACACGAACGTCAGTCACGAGTAGAACCCCGCGACCTTTAACTAGCAGCTATGCGATCTATCTCAAACCAGGCTTGATTCGAAGGAGGGCGCCAAGCACAGCAATGACATACACGATCCCTAAAACCAGTGCTGGTCAAAAGTAGCCTGTACTCAGTGCACAGCTGCAACAATCACCCGCCATTATCTGAGCGATGTGATGCCATCCTGAATCTACTACCTAGACGAGATTTGGCCTCATTAAGGTGCCCGACCTGGGCACTCATATCCCCGGTCAGAATGACTATATCAGAGCCGCGCGTCGACCGAAGGAAGGCGGTCAGATTCGAGTGAAGGGCATCCTTGACGCCGCCGTCATTACAGTCATTAGGAGCGTAAGCAGACAATGAAAATATATCTGAAAGTGTTGCGTCCAACACTGGCCCTAACAGAACCTGCCAAGCAGACAGCACAGTGTCTGCTAGTAACAGGAATCCAATCTACTAATGCAGCTGCGGTCGTCGTGTTGAGGACTATGCCGATTCCAGTCTGACAGACAGTGGCGATCATGGACTCACCCACGTGAATAACTAATATCGGGTAGACAGTATGGGTGCTGTTAGTTCCATACGTTGACAGCTGTCCTGGATTCTAGTCTTTGAATCACAAGAGACAGTGAAATTTGATGAATCTAATGTTCGCGCGAGATCGACCTGCTGCACTATTTGTTTTAGATTGTGAACATTGAAGGCATCTATATTAATTCGCATTCAAGATCCAAGCAAAGGACGAGAGATGCCTAAATCTGAATAGCAAGAAATAGAGCTTACCAGCTCAATCTTACTACGATTAGCTATCTCTGGTGTGAGGGCTGCAGAGAAATAACCGGAAATAGGAATCGGCAGAAGCCTGAGAGCTAAATTCGACAACACAGTGGTGAGGGGTCAGCAGTAGAATGTTTCCACCTATCCACCCTGCTGTATGCAGCAGACGGCGTGACCCGGTTGATACTGCGAGACTGCCGATGCAGTGTGGAATTAAATTTTGTGATTATTCATGGTTGTATGTGGGCTGAGGTACTGTAGCTTTTTGTACAGCATTTTGTACTTTATAATTTTTATTGTTTGCTCTTTTCGCCCTTATCTAATTCACTTGTACCGTCCATGTTTAAACTAAGTTAATCGATTGATTAGGTAATAAAGAATTCAAAATCTACTTCCGAGGTCGTGAGCCGTGCGTCTTCTCTGCGTTCTGTGTCGCTCGGTTACATGTTTCGTGGGGGCTAAATAATAACGGAACCAACCATCTGTTTTCAGCCGAAATATCTTAGGAGTAACATTACGGATCGTTTTCGCCGGACATTTCATTCAGTGTAGTGGGATTTATAAACTAACACACCTTCACGAACTACTGTGAGTCATTTTATTTTGGTTTTTACCACATTTTGACTCCGCGTTCATGCTCGGGTAATTTGACAGTGTTTAGGTCCACTACAGTACTGTCAGGACGCCCAGATCTAGACAGGAGACCGATTAGGGTTCCCAGCCATAGCCTTTGGCTTAAAAGCCTGTACTGTAAAGCAGTGATTGGGTAGCGGTATGTCGGAACCGGTGCATTTCTCGGAGAAACATGCCAGCCTTCTTCCAGACCCCAAATTGGAGGACCGGAAGACTGTGGTTCGTCGAACATCTACCTATTGTCCTCTCCGGTTAGCATTCGTTAAACAGAATTTTTTGGTCGACCTGATGAGAGTGCATAGATTTTGTGGGAACAGTCTTCCGAAATATTTTCCTACCTTTATGCTGTCTTTTAGCCTGTTCGGAATGCTCTGCAGTGAGACCAACCGTTTCTGGTTCCATCGGGACTCTGATCTGCAGCCTTATTAGGAGTATCTGTGAGAACGTATATAGTTGATATACGTAGCGCCCCGCCTTGTTTGGTTAGGAATGGAAGAATCTGCATTGAGCTCAGCGAAGCCAGCCTTGTAAAGCGTATTACACTTCAATCAAAAGAGAACGCCCACCAAATAGGTGAACACTACCGACGTCGGTGTGCGGATAGTCGGAAAGCGAAGATGGCTGGGATGATCTTCGTTATGAGTAAAACAGTATTTGATGGCTAAAATGTGTGCCGCGGACGAGTGACCACATCGTACTACTCACATTACCACCAGGTCTTAAGGTGGTAACATGTGTTCGGATAGTTAAATGACTGGAAGGAACCACACGAAGGACTATTGTAGTGTACTTCTTCAAAGTGTGCAATTTCTATTATACAGACAGAATTGGCAGTCGTGGCACCCAGGGAACAGCGCTACGTACAAGCGAGTGTCTCAAAACAGGTGGTTTTGGGGTACATACTGCATGTTGTTTTCCTGAGTAAACAACAGTGGCGCTACTTGCATTTTTGGTGTACAACAATGGTGGTGATGTTTCGTTCCTCTCCACGCAGACAGCTTAAAACCTTTTTCAAACCTGATCGCCTCGAAGTTTAAACCAATATATATCTCACTAGAAGTCAATGCGCTCCCTTTAAGTGGGAATGAAGCTCTGTGCCGAGCAGATTCAGTCGGCTTCATTAATTTTGCTGATATCTTGCTTACCACCGGCCCATTGAACAAAGCACTCTAGGGTGTTGATAAACAGATTGATAGCAACACAACGTTGGGAAGAGTTTGTAACAATCTGTGTTCCAGCCATCCTAGTTGGCCTTCCTCAGGACTGTCGTAATCGAAATTCGATCAGTATTCTCACACAATCCAGTGCCGTTCAGCGCGACAGGTTACCTGACAGGAATTGACTCTCTGTGCTCGTTCTTATCGACATGCAGTTTTCAACCCTTTTCAATGGCTGCTTCACCCCGGCAAACACGGCATGCTACAGCTCATTATACAGCACTTTTCCAGTCGTCCTATAGATAAAGACGTTTGTCCACGGTTCCAAGAGCGCATCGGAAGTCAATCAATTAAAGTGCGCAGGCATGCAGTTCAGACATTCAGGTTGTCCTCTCAGCCCGACGTCCGTTTTCCACAACTCCACCCTTTGATGTCTTCCGATAATTGTGGTTTCATTCTCGCTGCAGTCGGAAGTTTCATCCGCCGACCCACGACTACGCTTAGTATGTGCGCTTCAATGCAGACAATCACGGAAACTTCCTCGGAATACTTTGTTTTTAATTTTAGTTTCCCATCAGCAACTACCATTGTTCAGGGCACCGGTCCCGAATCTTCACATTGGGATTTGGTTGTTTCCACATGAAGACTGCAGCCCACTACCACTGTGATAATGGCCTTTCGAGCGTTTCCACTGTCATCCGAGGGCGCCGTTGACTGCCGAGTTCGACCTGTCAAAATGGAATGGGTGTCCATCGCTGGATCTTCAGAGGATTCACTTCACCGTGAAAAAACATAGGTCATACTGTTGTAGAACAGACAGTTTCGGTGTGAGTAGTATACTACTCACAAGTAGTGTATTACCCACAGGGGACATTCAGGAGCAAAAGGACAAGCCCCGAACACGACGGACAAGAAGAGACTATCGAAACAGTGTGTACATGATGTGTGAGAACTTTCACCAAGGCGAATGACCACGTACTGTCACCCAATGTATGTGAGTGCATGTCCGTCGTGCAAATGAGTGTACACGTTTGTGGTTTAGTTTTTGACATGACCTATACGGAAGTTTGCGCAATAAACCAACTTGTTGGCCAAGCGTCTTTTGCGGACACAACAACTGGTGCCGTGACGAACGCGAGGATGAAGATTCCCTGGCCACAGCCGTTCGAAGATGGAGACGTCCGGACGTTCCTGGAGGACTTGGAGGACGTGGCCGAAGTGGTCGGAGTCAAGACCGACCGTGGGAAGCTGGCTGCCCTGCGGACGCTGGTGAAGGGCAGGGCGAAGGCGGTGCTGGACGCAGCGCGAAGAGGCCCTGCGAAGATGGAGTGGGCCGCTGCGAAGGAGACGCTGGTGGCTGCGTTTGACAGCCCGGCCGACCGCCAGGAGGCCATGCGGCGGTTCAAGGCGGCCAGGCTTGGACAAGGAGCGGACCCGTCCGTGTTTGCCACCACTCTGCAAGGTTTGCTGGACAGGGCTCTGCCAGGATTGGATCAAGAATCACGACGGCAGTTGTTAACGGAGCAGTTTATTGAAGGTCTCCCGATGGAGGTTCGCGACCAAGTCCGTATTGCCCATGTCGCCCGGCCGATGGACCTTGACGATCTGGCGAAGGTGACACGGGAGTTGGCAGTAATGTCCGTGGCCTCAGTGGATTCAAACAGCAATACGGACAAGAAGACATTGGAGGTAATGCAGAAGGCAATGGAGCAACTCGCAGCGGATGTAGCTGCCCTGAAAACAGCAGCACGGAAGAACGATCAACCAGGAGGCTGCTTCATCTGTGGAAAAAAAGGACATTGGAAGAAGGATTGCCCAATCCGGCGGTCTCAGAGGTCTAAAAATAAAGTGTTTCGTGATTGTTCTTTTTGTTGGGCGGGTCGACTAGTAATGGGAGCGATTGAGAAGGGGGCCGTACATACAAGGGTTGAAGTTGATGGAGAGGTAGAACAGTGTTTAGTCGATACAGGGGCAGCTATTTCGTTGATTGCTCGTGCCGAAAAGCAAAACCTAGAACCGACATCCATGATGATCAAGACGGTTGGAGGTCATAGTCTACTGGTTGACGGTGTGAAAGAATGTGGGGTACGTATCGGCGGCCATATCGTAAAGCACCGTTTCATTGTGTCCCCAGAAACCAGGCAAACGATACTCGGAGCCGATTTCCTCGCTGCAACAGATGCCGTGATTGACTTGAAGCTCAAGAAGTTGTCAACCAAGTATGGCTCCCTGACGCTCATAGGACAGCGAAAGGATAGCGTCAACCAAGTACGCAAGGTTAAAACCCCCAGTTGCACAGCCCCCCTGCTCCAGTCCACGGTCGAGAAATACGCGGAAGTATTTACGACTGACGATGATCCGTACGGATTTTGCAACTGGATTGCCCATGAAATACCAACAACCGGAACATTTCGACCTCACGGGCCCCGCAGGATACCGGTTCATCTTGAGGAGGAATTGAGGAGACAAATACAGAACATGCTGAGCGAGGATGTTATCGAAGAAGCCAACAGTCCGTACAACTCGCCTGTTCTCCTGGTGAAGAAGTCCAACGGGAAGTACCGCTTTTGTGTGGATTTTAGACGGCTGAATGAGGTAACACAGAATACAGTCGTACCAATACCGTCCGTCGCTGATATTTTTGACAAGCTACAGCAGGCGAAATTGTTCACAGTTTTGGACTTACGCTCCGGATACTGGCAAGTACCAATTAAACCCACAGATCGTGAGAAGACCGCATTCACGGTAGGCGAAAAACAGTATCAGTTCAAGCGCATGCCGTTTGGCCTATCCGGGGCACCGTTCACATTTCGGCGCCTGATGGTTCAGCTGGTAAAACGACTGGATAATGTGGCGGTATACGGAGATGATATCGTAATATACAGCAACACGGAATCGGAACATGCTGCCCATATAGATGCTGTCTTGAATCGCATTAAGAACTCAGGACTCCGGATCAATGCTGATAAGTCACAGCTCGGACGATCATCGGTGGTGTTACTGGGACACAAGGTGGGTCAAGGTGAAATCAAGCCTCTGCCGGAGAAAATACTGACAATTAGAGAGGCCGTGGCTCCGAATTCCAAACGAACCCTGAGACAATTTTTGGGTCAAGCGGGGTACTACAGTCGGTTCGTGAAAAATTTTCACTCCATTGCATCGCCATTGTACGAACTCCTTCGAAAAGACAAGAAATTTGAATGGACCGACGATGCCCAGAGGGCGTTCAAGCGAGTGCAACAAGCGATGAACGAGCAACAACTGACGTTGAAACTACCGAACACAAAAGAAACGTTCATCGTAGCAACAGATGCCAGTGACCGTGGCATTGGGGCAGTACTCAAGCAAAAGGAAGGAGTAATCGAGTATGCCAGCAGAGTCCTGACTCCAACGGAGCAGAAATATTCGACTATTGAAAAGGAATGTTTGGCAATCGTCTGGGCACTGGACAAGTGGAGGCCATACCTGTTGGGTCAACAGTTCCACGTGGAGACGGATCACAAACCCCTGGAATGGATCATGACTGCGAGGGACCCGAGAGGCAAATTAGCTCGATGGGCATTACGTTTACAGGAATATGACTTCACGATCAACCATGTGCCTGGTTTGAGCAATTGCGTCGCGGATTTTCTTTCTCGACCACAAGTAGACGACGAACTCCCCAAAGTGACCGTTGGAGTCAACGGCTTAATAATGGAGCAGGACCCACAAACGCTAGTACGCCTACAACGTCAAGATAAGGTCCTCCGGAAAGTGATTGAAGCTCTGGCAAGAGGCGTGAGAATCCCCACAAATACTAAGGATGAGGAGCTGAAAATAATCGCATCCCAATGGAAAAGAGTTGGCTTAAACAGTGCAGGCGTATTGACATGGCAGCGTGGCGTTGGGCGCCCGTGCGTGGTAGTCATCCCGAGACAACTGAGGAGGAAAGTGGTGGCAGACTGCCATGAAATGGCACACACCGGATGCACTAGGACGTACGATCTGTTGCAACAAAGAGCATATTGGCCGAAAATGAAAGAGGATGTGACAACTTACGTGCTTGCATGCCAACAGTGTCAGTTACTGAAAAGCGACAATCGGGGAGCCCAACAGCCCTTACAACCAATACCAGTCTCCGAAATCGGTGAACTCTGGTCTATGGATCTTATGGGCCCATTTCCACTGAGCGCCCGCGGTAACCAGTACGTTCTGGTCATGACGGAACACTTTACCCGTTGGATCGAAGCGACTGGCGTTCCGGATCAGAAAGCATCTACGGTGGGAGATATGGTGATGAAGCACATTGTAGCAAACCACGGTGTACCAAAGGCGATCTTGACGGATCAGGGACCATGCTTCGAAAGCGATGAGTTTCGAACACGCATGCAACAACTGGGAATCAAGCGCATCCGAACGACGCCGTATCACCCACAAACGAATGGCCTAACTGAGCGTAACAACCGAACGGTCAAAGAATGGTTATCAGCCAAAGGAGGAGATTGGGAGTCTGCGTTGCCACTGGTGTTATTGGCCTACCGGGCGTCTGTGCAGGCGAGCACGAAGAAATCTCCATTTCAATTGATGTACGGTAGAACCCCTCGACTTCCGGTGGATCAGGACATTGGGGTATGGCCAGAGTGCATTGATTCCACTAAAGAATTGGTAACCGAATGAGAAAGAGCCCAACGAAATCTGAAAGCATCGCAGGCACGCACGAAGGAGCAATCCGCAGGGCAACGGTTCGGCAAGACTAGAATGTTCAACCTAGGAGAACGGGTGAAATATCGAGACCATCGGAACACGGGTGCCAGCGGGCCAGGATCAAGAAAACTTCTGCCTGAATGGAAAGGTCCGTATTTGGTAATATCC
This sequence comes from Paragonimus westermani, assembly GCA_008508345.1. Classification (NCBI taxonomy): domain Eukaryota; kingdom Metazoa; phylum Platyhelminthes; class Trematoda; order Plagiorchiida; family Troglotrematidae; genus Paragonimus; species Paragonimus westermani. The sequence continues at coordinate 222,360 of QNGE01000615.1, forward strand.
AGACGAGGCCCAGTATACACGATCAAGAAGGACGGCGAGACGAAACGAGTGCACGCCAGTGAGTTAGCAACGTGGCACGAGAAGCCGGCGCGACGAACCAGAAGATCAATAATCCGGGAGGGAACACCGCGTCGATTGGAGAGGATTCGTCGACAAATGCGAAGGAACCAAGGAACCTCAGAAGGGGGGAGTGTTGTATAACAGGCAGTTTCCTTGTGAGTAGTATACTACTCACAAGTAGTGTATCACCAACAGGGGGCATTCAGGAACAAAAGGACAAGCCCCGAACATGACGGACATGAAGAGACTATTGGAACAGTGTGTGCATGATGTGTGAGAACTTTCAACAAGGCGAATGACCACGTACTGTTACCCAATGAGTGTACACGTTTGTGGTTTAGTTTTTGACATGACCTATACGGAAGTTTGCGCAATAAACCAAATTGTTGGCCAAGCGTCTTTTGCGGACACAACAGTACTACGTCTGGGTTACTCCGCTGTACCATTCTACACTCTTCTGAAGATTCATTCAATCACCGAAAAATTCGCGTCATGCTCTACGTTTATGCCAACACTCATCCAAACGTCGTTCCTCACTGATGCACTAACATCGGTCTCAAGAACAAAATTGGTGGCCGGAGATAAACTCGGATATCAAGAGCACTGCAATCAACTGCCACTCCTGCCTCCACAAAATAAAGTCAAGGCGGGAGAATTTGACACCTTGGCCGGACAATTACCTTCCATGGCAACGGGTGCATGCAGACTATTGCTGACCACTTGTTGGTGAATATTACATTCTGCTGTTGGTTGATTCGTACTCACGGTGGCCAAAAGTATTTATTACAACCTGACCTTCCACGGCATTCACCATGCAAGCATTTCGTAAATGTTTCAGTCGTGAAGACAGTCCGCAGTTCTTCGTGACGGACAACGGTTCAAAATTTTGTTCCACTAAATTGGAACAGTGACTTGACAACATCGGGTGTCGTCACTTGAGAACAGCACTTCGGCATCTATGTTCAAATGAGGCCGCAGAAAATATTGTGAAAATGCCCAGAAGTGCCGTGAGTCCCACTAATCCTGAAACATTTGCTGAACTGGATATGTTTCTCTACAACTTCCTGTTTTAGTACGGGAACGCAGTACATTGCACAACGGAGGAGAGACCGCCGATGCTATTCAAATCAAGGCGACTAAGAGCATCACTTCAGTGTGTAAATCTAACGGATGTGATATATTTTCGTGGAAACGATTTGCGACCTGCCAGAGGACTGATCACTCGCCATATTGGCGGCACAATGTTAGGAATTACGTACCTGTACTATGAACGAATTCATCAGAGACACACTGACCAAATCCAGTTTCGAAGCACTGAAAAAGTGGCCATGGAGGAAGCAGAACACCCTGTACCGCAAGAGTTTGATGCCTCGAGAGGGTCAGGACGATTTGTAAATATGAATGCAGAGGATACTAGAAGTGGGGGGTGTTGTGAAAATCTACTCGACTTACCGCCTATCCAAACCCCGACACAACAGATCTGACAAGCGACCGCTCCAAATATCGCGTTAGAGATAGAGCATCAGGATTGAACGAATGGTCTCAGTGTTGTGCCTTCCGTCATTCGCCAATTTGTTTATTCCGCACTGCGCCTATTAACAAACAGTCTGTGACTCTACATGTGCTAATACGATCAGTTTATGACAGACGGTGATTTCTTTAATACTGTTGTACATCTATAAATTCGGCTTCTCAACTCATGAATAAAAACTGTTTACTGATACCAGTACCAGGTCTTCTCCTCATTACTTGCGTGGGAGGTTTCAATTCAAGTACGATTTCTAAGGCTATGCAAAGTTCCCGATTCCAAATATCACAAAGACCTCCTACAATAGGAAGGGAGGAGTGTCCGGGTATAATGCCTTCATCACGAGCTGCCTCTTGATGCAATATGACCGGAATGTGGTTGGCTGTGTGGTTTCTCTGGTGGCCATGTATGCCAGTGCTAGTTGTCTGGGGGGGAATGGATCGAGCACTCACAAGAGCTAGTAAGGGAGTAGGCCGTTATGATTACTGTAGCCAAGGTGCGAGGGACATGTTCGTCGATAATATTTGCCCCCTTGGATGTTTGATCCGTAAAGTAGATGGGCAAGATTGCAAAGTTTGTGATGGTGTCTTGTTGTTAATATTGCAGAATTATGACCAGTGAGAAGACGAGCTGATCATTGGAAATAGTCAACTGTCAAGCTGCTCCATAGCAGGTGGCATAACAAGGTTACTGCACTCGTGTGTTCATAGAAGCCTCTCTTCCACCCAATAGACGGAAAGGCAATTACTTAGTGTTGTCAGAAGGCTCATAGGTATGTCGTAGCGGCTGCTTATTGTGAAAGATCTCAGTGATCGGAAGAGGGACTGGAAATTGGTGCGAGCTGAAAGTGGAAAGTCCGGTGAGACCTCCTGGACCAGAAGACATTACTTCAATAAGCAACCTCAATGACATTCTGGGCCCGAGTTTCGGAACAGCCGTGGGCAAGGGTGACTGTGGGGGCATATGTCTACAGTTCAGCTGTGTTTTCACCAACCTTCCTTCAAACTTCGTGGACCCTTCAAAGGCGTGAATACCCAAAAACTTAAGCTGGGTACGAAACAGTCAAACTGGATAGATTATCATAGAACCAACGATGTTAGCAGGGCCTGCGCAGTGATCAAAGATAACCCCATGCAACTAACCGACAGGCAAGCGCCATCAAGGCGTAGTCGGCATAAAACAAGCTTCTGTGAATTGAAAGTATGGTTGAAAGGACACAGGGATACAATTGGGAGGCCTGGGCTGTATACAAATGGTCTGGAGTATGCATGAGGTTTTGTTAGTACAATACTGCTAGAAAGAGACATTCCGATCTAAAAAGTGCAGGCAAAATAAAACTTTGAGTGAATCTGGCGAATAACCGTCATAAGAACCCTGAAGCCTTTTTCTGCTATGTTCGGGCCAAGGGGGCCATTAGGGGAGGGCTAAGCAGCATTGCTGATGCTGAGGGCAGTGTTAGCGAATGAACGTTAAAAAGCAGAGGTTTCCGCCGGTTTTTTGAGCCGTACATATTCCATACTCTGAAGCTTTCACAATCGCAGTCAGCGCAGAAACCGCAAGAGGATCAGTGATGGAGGAATCTGAAACATGAGAGGAAGAGTTTGAGGATGGATTGAATAAGTCAGATTTGAATACGGTGATGAGGCCGGACTGTATCTACCCAATGGTACTGATACCTCTCAGTGATCCTTTGCAGCATCCTCTCACTCTGTTGTTTAGCCCCACCCTCCGAAAGGCCGTCATCCCGGATAAGTGTAGAAAGGCAGGGGTTGTACCCCCCCTATAATGGGGTAAGAAACACGAAGTGGGAAATTACCGACCAGTAAACCTCACGTCATTCGCCTCAAACTGCCGGAAAGAACCATTAAGGATAAGATCATCAGGCACCTTCCCGACAACAGACTCCTCTCCACAGACCATCATGGATTCTTGTGGCGTAAGTCTTCTCTCGCCAGCCCGATTTCATTTCTCGATGAGATCACGGAGAGGCTGGATAGGGGGAAGAAAGTTGATGTTCGTTACTTGGACTTCAGAAAGATGTTCAATTCAGTGAACCATCAACTGATAGTTCTCAAGGTGGATATATTCGGTCTTCCTTCAAGACTACTAGAGTGAGTGCGAGACTTCTTCAGGAGTCGCACCTTCCATGTAAAGATAGTTGTAATGAAAGTGTCCACAGAAGATTAGGTGGTTTGTAGGCACCTCAGGGGTCAACACTTGAACCACTACTTTCTTAAATGCTCATCAGTGATCTCTCTAAAAACCTGGAGTGTAGCTGCTACATCTTCGCTGATGACGTAAAAATCAGAAAATCCTGACAGCGTGCGCATACATTAGGATCTAACAACTGGTCAGTGCTGGTCAACAGAATGGAAGCTGCCCTTGAATGTAGACAAGTATAATCAGCTGCGTTAGAGAACAGTCAGGGTCGGTCAAGTTTCTTGGTGAGGAGTGTAAGGGGAAGGTGTTGAGGGCGGTAGAATAAGCCAACGTCTTTGAAGTGCTTACAAAGGGAAATTAAACAGATCCCGGGGAGTGATTAAAGGCGGCTTGGTTAGAAGAATCTCGTATAGGAAACCCACATGGTTAGGTCAACATCTAAACTTTAGCAGCTTCACACCGATCCAACACAAACAAGTACTAGTAAATACTCTCTTCACACGAGCACGGCGAATCTGTACGTTCAACAGCCTCGATGAGGAACTAGATCTGATTACGACTCTTCTATAATCAAATAGTTATCCCCAGAAGCTTCATCCATAGGCACAGTAGACAAAAATCACCACCCGGAAAGGTGGTCACTGTAGAGAAAAAGAGAGTCTACATAGAGCTATATTTTTGGGGTGATTATGTCATGCAGCAAACAGCACAGCGGTTAAGAAATTCAATTAATCGAACGTTTAATGCAGCTGATTTCTGTGTAATCGCTCGGACTCAGAAGCTACCAGTGTCTTCAGTCGAGGGAGATCAGCCTCTCGGTGGCAGTTCACATTGTGTTTACCAATTTGTATGTGACTGCGGAGAAAGTTACATAGGCAGAACCGAGAGATACTTGAGCTCTAGAATGGAGAAACATTCACCTAAATAGGCACAGAAGTCCGTGTTACCGGAGAATGGTAATGTTACTGAAACGCGTATTAGCGGGTAACAAGGTGTCTTATGCGCTAAACGGAGCAGCAAAATGTGAACTGAAAACTCCATTCATTGCAACAGAGTCACCAACAACCGTGTTCTCTTCGAGGGTAATAACTCCTATAGTATGACCCCTCACCGAATTTCCCTTATCATCAGCTGCCTTCGTTTCATGCACTTCGGTTCGATACAAAGTGCGATTTTATCTTTGTATATATTACGAAGTTGCGTCCGACGTTCTGTGTGTTCAGACATCTTGCCCATTTGCATCACCAGGGAGAAATGTAGTGTTCTCTTTTGCCTCAAATTAAGCATTTTAAGTCTGTCAGTCTCTTTTCAGTAAAGATTTTTTCCTTGCACATATGAGCCGACGCGTTTTGACTGCAGTGGGGCCAGAACGTCGGTACGAGATATCACCTGTTTGAGTCTGTTATGAGAAAGAAAATATTCAGATTGAAAGATAAATGAGGGAGAAGAGGTCACTCCAATCAATGAACTTTGTCGTCCGGTAGAATTCAACCGTCGTTCGGGCAGCCACATTGGAATCAAACAGACATTTGACGACATCGTGTTGGCGTTCTGGAGGTTGTTGTAGAACAGATATCTCTGCAGACCAGATACCTATGGTGAATATGAGATCCAATATGTGTCGTTGTCTGATGGACATTAGGATGTGTTGGTTCCAACTATTCAGTTAGGTGTATGAAAAGAATTCGGCCTTCTTTGCTGGAGAAGAGAATGAGGCTCAGGAGGTATTGGGCATGTCAAAGTCACCACCTATTAGTTTGTGTTTGCAAGGCATGTTGGACACGTGATTCGTCAATTCTAAAAGGCCACTCAGATCATCGCTGGCGGAATTAGGCAGTCTGTAGTTGCATCCAATAAGTAGCTCGCGGGAACGAGTAGAGACCATTAACTACCATGCCTCTTCGGTTTAGATCAGATGTAGGGACAAAGGGTTTAAATTGTCTATTTTATTTACCAGTGACCTTACGTTCATTGGTAATAAACTAATGGAATTCTTTTGGTCATACACAACATTTCAAATGCTAAGGAACTTCACGAGATAGGGCAGTAAGTTACAAAATATCATGTGGAAAGGCCTGATATAAGGAGTGTACCAAACCACTCACGTTCGAGTAAGTGTCGCAAAGGTTTGACTCCATGATAGAAACTGTTTGAAGAATGCCACTACGTTAGGATGGCTGATCGTTACATGGTGAGGGGGTCTTGTGGTGGTGGGTGAAATGTTGAGGGGTGCGCTAAAAAGGAACTGGTCTGGGTGACATTTGAGTTGATAGCTCAATCGGGTATCGACGCACTTGCCGCGGGATAGGTATTTCGAGTTTGGTTCCTGCTAGCACCCCCGTTTCGGGTAAGAGGACGAGTTACTATGGAGCAATTAGATGATGGGAAGAAACCATAACCCTGGTACAGCTTTAGGTTGGCTTGAAAGCAGTGGGGGGCAAGTTCTGCAGTTTCATCCGCGAAGAGTAATCTCTCAGAATGTGGTTTTTAGAACCAGATTCATGGCGTTTGTGAAGTGCTTTCGAGTTGCATTTATATTGCGATTCCAGAATAGTATTCTCTAGTAAGCACCGTACAGGTCTTATTGTTGAGTTAGAGCCTTGTTATGGCCTTTTTTGGATTTGCCAGTAACTGAGGGAAAGATCCCTCGTAAGAAGTAGGTGACTGCTTGTGCAGACGCGCCATTATCCGGGAGATTTGGTTTGCCGTTCCCAGTGCTATGGGAGAGTTTGTGTGCCCTAGGTGTTGGAATCTTTCCAGTCCAAGCTTCGGCAGACAGATGGAGTTTGTAGTGAAATCAACTTTGTAGCGACTATAATAAATGATATTTTGATAGTCGCATTCGTCTGTACATTTTCCATGATTTTGATTTTGTACCTACTTTTGTTTCAGTCAAGCTACCCCTTTTGTAACATCTGTCCCGGGGCTAAAAACACAACTCGCTCCGTGCCTCGCTAGCTTGACGTGTCTCTCTGTACTCTCTATTTTCCAGGGTCGGTAATAATATACGAAGTCAACGCGCTGAGACTTGGCTTTTCACTGTCGATCGATTGTCGATAGTGCTAACAGACAGGGTTTTATTTTGTTGGATCAGNAGAAAATGATTGTGGTTCGCGAAACTTTGATGCACGCAGCAGGAAAACAGGTGGCTCGTCCGCTTCACGGATTCAGTCCAAAAGATCGGATGTCACATGGATCCATCTTTTACAAGGTTGTGGGGGGATGTTTCAAAGGGTTCAGGGCCACTCTGTGGAGAACGTATGGGAGCCGGTTTCCTTTCATACCCGGGAAAAAACTTGAGCCACCTGTAACATGCAGGCCAGCCGACTGTACTCTGGATGCCCGTGACTTCGCGGAACAACCTTCGGGCAACGTGGACGCATCAGGGGACAACGCTCTTCCGAAGTAGGGGTTCGAACAACAGTTCTGAAAAGAGAAACAATACAAACAAACATGAGCTCAAGGCCCAGTAAGCCATGCACACGACTTACACAAACGAACACTAAAACGGCACCGACAACACAGCAGCACGCCTCGTCACACAACTCAAACTCAATTCGTGCGCGCTCGCTGGTTTCGGCTGCGCGTTACACCACCTGATAATTCGCCGAGTGACCTTGAAGCCGAATATTATCATTGGTTGCCTAAGCAGCATGCATGTAGCAGGCATACGTGTAATATGTATGTAGACCACATTTATGAGAAATACCTAAGGTGTACGGGGAAATATATACATATATAAGTAAGCACGTGCTTTCACACGTTCGCAAATATTTCCCCGTACACATAAGGTATTTCATATATACTTATAGGCATACCTATTTACCTATAGATATATTGTGACAGAAATTTGTATATGTATATATATATACGTAGATATGTATGCATATACCTCTATATACCTATATACGTGTGTATATGTACACATGAGTATATGCGTGTATATATAAACCCTGATGAACGTATTCGTATATGTATGTATATAGAATTATATATATTTATGTATATAAGTATACATACATCGGTATATACACATAAATACATATGTGTATATGTATACTTATACATATATATAATTACATATATATACACATATGTATACGTGTATCTGTATATAGATGTGTAAATGTATGCGTATATATATATATGTAAACATCTATTTCCACAACAGTTTACATATGATTACATATATAATCATGTATGTACATATACGTATATATATATTTGAGTAGAAATATATATAACATGTGTATATAAATATATGTATATAAAAATATATAAATATATGTACACACGTTAATGCATCCTTATATGCACATATATATGTGTATATGCATACACAAATATGTATGTATATACATATTTCTGAACGAACGTGTATAACGTTAAAAATAGGTATACATGTATATATATACATGTGTACGTATATGCATACATATGAACATAAATGCATATACGTATATGTACACATATACACGTGTATATACACAGATTGCCAATGGAATGAGACTCATTGGCCCTAATCGCCCATCCACGGTAAACCGTATGCCCAATCGTTTGTGGACCCAAGAGGATGCCACTGAAATAAGACTCAGAGACCCTCATCGTCTGCCCTCAGTGAGCAATCGTACGCGTGTTAACAATAAGTGAACAGGGATCGAGATGAAAATCAATTAGTAAAAACCCTAAAGAGGGCAGTGGGATCATTCCAGTTTGTTTTGAGAAGGACAGTGGGGCCGTTCTCGTGGTTCACCTTGGCTGGTGAATTGTCTCACAGTCCAAGTAGGCGAGGTCGACGTCGGATTTGTGGAAGTCAGCACACGAGTGATGGTACCAGAAAGAGCACCTGGAGCAATGGACGCAGTTGACGTTGCCTGGGATGTTCCTTTAGGTAAACAGTTCTGCGCCAAACAGCAAGCACTACTGTCCTTCTGCTTTCAGCAGATCGCGTAATTTAGCAAGCCCGCTCCGAGAGTCAACCTTACGCTGCTTCTCACGTAGATTGCGTTAGTCGTCTGACTTCATGTTGATCTTGAACTTACATTTAACGTAGAACTTCATTTCATGAGTGCTTTTGAACCTCTGCATCATCCTAGTCACATGCCGCTCATCTGCCATCGACAGACGTCTAGTTCTGGGATATATGCTAGGCCGTTCAACTTGGAAGTCGCGCAAGTGTTCTAGTTTGGCCTTCTCAATCCGATATGCCCCACTACGGTAGTGAACTACCCAAGAGACCTTGCAACCGTAGTCGGCGAATGTGAAAGGTAATGTCATAAAAGTTGTACTAATATATTACCGTCTGGCGGCTACCGCCCGACGATTACAGTGCACACATTTATACACGACACTTCCTTACGAGCAGCCTGGCGGCAAATATGTTCCCCTGAGCCTCTTGGCACTTGCTGCCGTTTGCGAACTGTTGATGAAGAAACTGCTAAACGTTTCCCGTTGAAATCTGTTGAGATCCTCCTTGTAATCCCGAAAGTTCTGCTACTTCTCCACCATTCTCCAGAAGACGTCTTCGTTGTTCACCGCCATGCTGATTCACCGTAAGAAAGTGATTTACTTGTGGTGGAATATTTAAACACTAACTAGGTGCGATAATGTTAGCACCCGTGAAATGCGCATTTTCATATATTTGATTAGGGATTTTCACTTGTACCATTTTGCTGAAACTTGCCGTAACACTAACCTTATACCAGTTTCCCCACTATTTTTGTATGAAAAGAAACCGATTCTCGAAGATTGCCTAAGCGCATCTTTGAAGTGTTTTCGCTACTGGAGGATAACATGGTGTAGAAATTACCCTCAGGGACTGAAGTCTGCCATTATTTGACGATTAAATGAGAACTCATTAGAAATCGGACGATCTTATCGTGATATTGCCCAGGAATGTGAAATCATCGATTTCCATGACAGAGAGCATCAGGAGAGTTGAAAAGATGTATTTTAGTCCACCGTAGGTTATGACGTTGTGACAGTATGGTGCAAGTAGACTGAACATAGATCAAAGACGCCAGTGTGTCCAACCATATGTAGTGACGCTGTGACCACGGGGTGCACGTAGGCTGACCATCGATCGGTGCACCCGGGATGGCTTCATGCGGTACAGTACTTGACTTCTTGTTAAACATCTTTGGTTTTATGAAGAAACGTGAAATTCCATCTTCTCGGTGGTCAGGTGACTGAAAAAAATGTACCGATATTTCGCTACCTTGAGGCCAAAGCAGCTCACGCTGATTAAGTTGAGCAGTATCTACTCTAAACAAATCACGACGGCTTTCGCCGGCATTATGTTCAGAAATCGTTGGCTGCAGCCTTACCTACTTACCCACGGCGCCTCAAAATTTCAGTGGTTTCCACTTGTACGTGGGGATGATCATAATCACACGAACGTATCAAATGTCTACACACATTTCAAGGAATAGCGAATGAGAATGTTCAAAAAATGGTTTAAAAACCACATTCCAAGGAACAACACTTCGCACGTAAAACTGCACAATCAGTCTCCCGCTGCTTCCAGGCAAGCATACTACTATCCTAGGGGTTACGGTTACCATCCATGGTTCCGTAGTAATTCATCCTCCTACTTAAAATAGTAGTGCTACCAGGAACCAAGTTCCCAATATGTATACCCCAAAAAGCACGTCATCGCCTTGTTATAACAACAACACAAACGTACGCCAAACCAGTACTTTTTAGTGCACCCCCTGATATTTCATCAACCGCCACCTGGCCCCCCTCCACAAGTCCCACTCTGTCATCCCTACAAAATGGCACTCTTCTAGCACTTCCTATCATGGAGTCAAACCTTTACGACATCCACTCAAATATGAGCAGAAACTCGGTACATCCCCTAGATCAGGCCTTTCCATTTGGTATTTCGCCACTCGCTGCCCCATCTCTCATGATGTTCTTTAGCAGTTTATCTGCTGTATCTGACAAAAAGAATTTCGTAAGTCTATTACTAAGGAACGCAAGATCATTGGTTGGTAAGATGCACTTTTTCAAACCATTTGTCTTTATATCTAATCCCAATATCATCATTGTAACTGAGACGTGGTGCTCTCCTGACACTCCAGACAGTCAGATGAGCATCGTAGGATATCACATGTTCCGCAGGGATCGTCTCACAGGACAAGAAGGTGGATGCATCATTTACCTAAAAGAGCAATTCTCCGCAGTAACACTTGATGCGTCTGTACTTCATAGACTCGAGGACCCGTTGTGGTTAACGGTCTCCATTGGCTCTCGCGAGCTACATATGAGATGCATCTACAGACCGCCAAATGCTGCGAGCAATGATTTAACTGACCTTGTGGAGATAATGAATCATGTGTCCAACATGCCCTTTGAACACAAACTAGTAGGCGGTGACTTTAACATGTCTAATGTCTCCTGGACCTCATTCTCTGCTCCAGCCAAACAGGCCGAATTCCTTTCATGCATTCAGCTGAATGACTGGAACCCACATGTCCTAATGCCCACCAGAAAGGGGCATATTTTAGATCTTATATTTACCATAGGCATTTCGTCTACAGAGTTATGTGTTTTACAATTCCCTGGAAGCGACCATAATGTCGTCAAATGTCTGTTTGATTTCAATATGGCTATCAAACCGAAAGTTGTATTCTACCGTCCGATCAAATTCATTGATGGGAATGCCTTATTATCCCTAATAAGATCCTTAAATTGAAATACCTTCTTTCGCACATCGGACCCAAGCATAGCGACCGCAGAATTTATCAGACCTCTAACGTTTTGTATCGACGTTTCGGCCCCCATTAAATCAAAACGTGTCGTCTCGTGTGTACAAGGTGAAATCCTTACTGCAAAAGAGACCGACAAACTGGAAATGCTCAAGTCGATGTACGGAAGAACACTAGACTTTTCCCTGGTGATGCAAATGAGCAAAATGTTTGAACACATAGAACGTCAGACGCAACTTCGTCATATAGACGAAGAGGAACTCGCACTCCGTAGTGAGCAAAGATGTGCGAAACTACTAAAACTGATTGGACGGAGAAATTCCATGAGGGACCCTGCTATAAGAACTATCACTCTCAAAGACAAAACGGTTGTCGATGACACTGTAAAGACGTGCGAACTCTTTAACTCAAATTTCGCTTCCTCGTTTAGCGTAGAAAGCACCCCATTACCTGCTAATGTCCCATCAAAATCAGATAAATTTTTGAATAATGTTCTAATCGATGTTCGAAGTGTTCGTTCACAGTAAACTAGCATTGGGCCCTCAATCTATCCTGGACCAGATGGTATCCCACCTGTGGTCGTCAAGCAGGCAGATGAGGATATACCCATTCTCCTACTCAATTTGTTCAACTTATCACTTTTATCTAGCACTTACCCTCCTCAGTGGAAAATCTTAATCATTATGCCTCGTCACAAGAGTGGTTCAAGGCAGGACGTTAGCAACTATCGTCCCATCAACCGCACATCAATCTGCTCGCGAACGTTTGAGAGGACGATAAAGATGCACATAGTCAAATTCTTAAGGACACAAAACCTTATAAACCCTTCACAGCACGGTTTCCTTAGCAAACGCTCTTGTATGACATGTCAGCTGGAATTCTTGAACCATATATCGACGTCCGTTGACGCAGGAAATGCGATAATTATCATACTCTTGGACATGCAAAAGGCTTTTGATCGTGTGCCTCATAAGCGCCTCTTAATCAAAATAGCATCTTTTGGCATACAAGACACCTTGCATAGCTGGTTGTCGTCATACCTTGAAGGTCGCACTCAAACAGTCAAGATAGGAGGACACTATTCAACACCAAAACCAGTAACTAGTGGGGTGGTCCAAGGAAGCGTTCTGGGTCCGTTGCTCTTCTTAATGTACATAAATGATCTGTGCGACGTTATTACACATGGCAAGCCCTTTCTGTTTGCTGACGATATCAAAATCGTTTACACATTCCGCCAGGGCAGTAGTATCAATTTCTGTCTACAAGATATACGACAGGACTTAGCCTCCTTGCAGTTGTGGTGCAGAACATGGCTGATGTCGTTCTCAGCAGACAAATCGAACATCCTCACTTATGGTTGTAAAATACCCAATGGCTCCATCTCACTAAATGGTTGTAATATTGACACAGCCACTTCGGTCAGAGATCTTGGAATACGGTACTCAAACTCCTTCAATTTCTCTGAACAAGTATGCTTCCAGGTAGCAAAAACTAAAAGAACAATAGGCTGCATCAAAAAGGCGTTCAACCTACCAGCTGCGAAGCTGACGCTCTACAAAATGTGTGCTCGGCCTCAACTCGAGTATTGCACCTTCATTTACTGCCACCTACGCAAGTCCGACAGGCTTGTGTTAGAAAACCTTCAACGATCGTTTACCAAAAGCTTATCAGGATATTCCTCTTCGCTCACCTATAGACAACGTTGTGGAAAACTTGGCATTGATCCCCTTTGGCTGCGTAGACTAAAGTTGAACTTGACGCTGCTGTATAAACTCATACATTCGGATGCGATTACTTCAGCGATCACCGTCCGCTTACAACACAGCCCTCCATATAGTCTAAGAAATAAGGATTTCACCTTGCCAACCCCGATATCCCGGAAGAATATACGTGCAAACTTCTTCCTTGTAAAGTATTCCTACATTTGGAATAAACTTCCAAGTGAGGTCAGAGCCAGTAACAACATTCAGCGTTTTAAAAAGGGTTTGGACAGCTATCTTACGTTAACAAACACGATGTCCATCTTCAAACTCTCTGTATCACCTGACGACCTTTTTGAGTGTGGTCCGAAAAACATTTAGCCGTCAGATGCGTAATACGCAGACAACCAATCTGCTGTCTAACGCCTGTCGAGAACAGCCCGCTTGAAACGGTTTGTTATATGGCTTACTCACAAGATCATTTAGCACTTGGCCTTTGACACCCAACATTATTTTAATGACGTGTTTACTCATGTATATGCAATGCCCAAATTGCTATGAAATGTGCACTCGGCACTTAATAATAAGTCCAGCAGTACGATGACATGTGAGCTTAAGTTGTCACGCACATTTCATGCGGCCCTCCAAACCGTCGACTCAATTACCCGTTTACCCGAATAAATCTCGAGTGCATAGTAAAATACCACAACAAACAGTAGATTGGGTTATATATTCCAATGATCATAGCAAAAATAATAATATCGAACGAGTTCTTTGTCGAAAATTCCCCACACATATTGCCCGTTATAGTAAATGTTATAACCCCACACTTTCTCATCTAACGTGTGGAATTACGTTCTCCCTCCCGATTCCCATATTATCCATTGAGCGAGGAAATTTTTCTGCAACGGTTGGACGCACGGAACTTCGTCTAAGCTGAACGGTTCACGAGATGTTCAACTTTGTGACGTTTTCGAGCAATCGGCGAAATCCTGCGTTGAAAACTGCCCATTCCTTCGCTTGATTTTGGGATTTTCCGCCATGCCTCGCCAAAGCCGATCTATTTTTACAATTTCCGGACGTCAATTTCATTCCCTAACAGTAAAAAATTCCGAAGGCGCGTTTGGACACCTTCCCGGAGTGACCTTGACATATTTGAAAAATCGCTCATCCCACAACAATGTAAACAGTGAATTAGTGTAACATCCCCTTTATTTTAGACTAAATCTGTGAAATGAGCGAACTATCTATTTCTCTGTTGCGTGCGTGAAAGTTATACATACTGCAGTCGTTTTCTCTTTGACCACGTAATTCTTGCAAGAAACTTCACGTTTGTGCTACTGTTAAATTATTCGTTTTTGTATGGTCTGCAAATATCTACAGTGATCGCGCGTAACCAAGCGTGCTTCTCACATATGCGTTGGGAAATATATATTATTTATTTGGTCATGAACAGCTTGTAGTTCAATTCCCAAATTCATACACAAACGCTAAGTAACTAGAGGAACCAGGGCACGGAAGTTAGTGGTATATATGACTGAATATAAGTATGGAAATACGAGAGAAATAATTGAATCTAGCGCATACAAATGGTTCAATAAATAATAGAAAGTAGTATTAGAAAAAGCTTATGGAACGGGCTCACCAAAATTGGAGTGCTAGTTCCTGAATTTGTACGCCCAATGTTTCCCCAACCTTATGCTACCGTGAATCAAAAGTCGCAAGTAGAAAACGGTGAATCTGCAAACAAACTTTATTTATCGATTTACTCACCGTTCACTACAGACTTCAATGTAACAATTGAGGGTTGTTAGGGAGCTGGACGTGAGAGCACCTTGAGTGCACGATAGCCGCCAGAGTGGAAGAGTGCGCCGACGGAAAATTCCAGTGGGCCTTCAGAATTCGAACAAGCGTAAGACTGGTTAAGCGGCGTTCCTAACGACAATAGCTCAACATTGTTATCCTAGTGAATATAACCTACAGCAGTAGAGATGATGTGGATTCATTATACAGCTACGAGCAAAACTGCGATACTTTTGCCGGTCCACTAACTTTGATGCTATTGGTTTGTAGTAAATTCACATTACCAAGGTAATGTGAACCGGCACGGTGGTACTGGCAAGGTAAATCTCACGTCGCGCGAAGTTTAGAATTTTGAAGACGTCGAAGGTGTTGGAGCTGATCCAACAAAATAAAACCCTGTCTGTTAGCACTATCGACTTCGAAGGTGATCTCACTACACATTCATTTTGTTCAAGTGTTACGCGACATTCATTTTTTTACGTGTTCTATGGTCCAGTTGTGTTTGAGAGTCTCTTGAGTCTTTTTGATCTTTGCGCGTTTCATGTGTTATGGAGTGTCCTTAGGATTAGCTTTAAACGGTGAGCTATCCTCAACTGAAACGGTTTTCGTATCACCGCAGACGGTTAGCCACTTGCAGCGTCACTTGGACCATAAGGTATATCTCACAACAACAGGGTTATCCTCCATTCTCCCGCTTACCCAGCGAGTATCGCACTCGTTTTCAAGGGTGGTTGACGTAAATGTCCCAGTGGTTACAACCCAGTTGCTTTGATATCGCGCGTCTCAAAAATTCTGGAGGCGCTTGTTTACGACTCGCTTTATAAACACCTTAATTCACCAATGCACAACACGGATTTTGAAGGGGCCGTTTGTGCACCGCACATCTACTGATAGCCACTGGTCAGTGGACCAAAGCATTTGATCAGGGCAATGGAATAGGCGTCGTATATCTCGACTTTTCCAAAACGTTCGACCGCGTAGACCATGCCGTTTCGGTCGGCAAGCTTTTCCACTATGGGGTAGGAGGCAATTTTCTTCATTGGCTTGGGTCGTATCTTGCTAACAGTCTGTACATGATGCGCGTTAATGGTACATTTTCTGCCTGCAGACCTAGCCTCAGTGGAGTACCTCAGGGTCCAGTGGGCTAATTGGCGGACACATGGACAATCAAACAGCAGGTCTGCTTTTACCTTCGTTGTAAGCAGGCCCACGTTTCCGAACCATACAACAAAATAGAACGTACACAAGCATTATACACCATTTCATTCAGCGGCAAATGAACGTCTTTTCGACGTCTCAGATTACGCAGGTTGACAAAGGCAACCCATACCTTAGCTATTGTCGCTGATATATCACCAAAAAACTTGCGGCCTGATGAGATATTGCTACCTATGCATGTGAAGATGCCCACAGTCTCAAGTAGATTGCCCGCAATGCAAAAAGTAGGAGCGGAAATTTCCCAGTCTTAAAGATACGCTTTGCACCTTGAAGTGTGCACTCGTCTGGAAACCTGGCGGCCTAAGCCATTGATCGATGCAGTGTTGGAACTATCCTAAACGCATACGCAGAGGAAGCGCTGTTTGATTGGATACCCGTCAAACAACCACTTTTGCGCTTTCAGACTCGAAGGTACGGTTAGGAATTGAGGGTCACCCATCAAAAGCCCTGTCTGTTTGTGGATGCGACGCATGCCTCCACAGACTTTAGTCTGGACGTAATTAAAGATGACTTGTGTCACTAGCTCATTAACCTGTACACTGCGCGGCGCATGGACATTGTAGTACTACTGGTTGGAGACTTGAACGCTCAAACAGACAGGGTAAGCTCTGGCGAACGTGAATTAGGAGTCCTACATTTTTACGGCACTTGTCGAACAGGCAGTAGTGAACGTTTGCTGCAGCTTCGTGCGGATAACGGTTTGTTTCTGGCTAGTACTCATTTTCAACGTTATTGGCATCAGTGCGCCACCTGGCGATCTGCATCGCCAAGTGTATCATGGACACAAACTGACCACAGCCGTCAGCCACCGTGGCCTGGCTGTTTCCAAGATTTGAAGTCAATCTGGAGCACCTGCGTAGATTCCGGTCATGCACTTTTATGTGCTATGTTCGCTTTATGTTTTGGTGAAAAATCACTCCGTCGACCACCAACTGATATACCTAAACGGGTAGCACCACAGACGCTTTACGTTTACCAGTGTGCGCTTGTCTCAAATCTAGGTCCCCACCCACTGGACGACATTAAAGCATACTGGGCAAACATGCGACATGCAGTGCATAAGTGCGGTACTGTCTCATGTGGTACTACTACTCGTTCAGCTGCCAACTGCCGTGTCTCTATTCAATCACTAGAGCTTCTCGACGCTCACTGCAATGTTTCATCCATCAGTGAATACAATTCGGTTCACAAGGCTACCAACCTGGAGCTTCGGAAGCAACTACGGGAGGATCGGGAGGCCTGGTTGATTGGAACAGCACTTTTTCTCAAGAATTCGCTATATTTCCCAAGGAAAATGGATGCTTCTATTTTGATAACTCGAATACCCGTCATTAATGGAATGTCTTTCTGGACGTCAAAAGGGCATTTGACTCGGTTGACAGGGCTGTAATCTGGGACTATCTGCTGAGTAACGATGTGTCCGTGAAATATGTGAGCATCCTGAAAGACCACGAGTCGGATTAGGGCTTATGAAATCGCATCACCGATCTTTAGCATCTCAAACGGGGTGTGAAAAGTTTGTTCATCTTCCCATATCCTGTTCAACTTTGCAGTAGATCAGGTCCCGCAGTGTTCTCTGACAAACTGCGAGTATGATGGTCTGGATTTACTCTCAGACACTCGATTTTGAGACAGAATATACAGATGACATCTGTCTAGTCTGTGAGGGCTCATAGGGAGCCCGGAACATCTACGACAGATTGTAGGCTTCAGTTCATCAGTTCATTCTTTGTACCTACTAAGTGTAAGGTGCTGTTGCGAACTTGGCAGGACTCTATGGTTACTCTGAACGGTTTGGGGTGGTTGAAATGTCTATGTATTTTGAAAGCTGTGTTGGCGCCGATAGAATGTCTGATGAGATCACGAATAGCATAACGAAGGGTTTTTTGGCGTTTGCCAACTTACCTCATCTGCAACGTCGGCATGATCTCAGTCTTTCTGTGAAGTGTCCAGTGTACACTGTGAGAGCAGCCCTATTGTGCGGCTCTAGAACCTGATCCATTCGAGCGGAGGATTTTCATAGGGTGTCTGTTTTCGACCATCGGTGTCTCCAAAACTTACTTACTTCAATGGGGCACTCCAGGATCCCTGGCTAGGATCGGAAAGACACCGAACACCTTTGATTAAGGACGTTATCTGCCATGACGGAGAGCGGAAGTTGATGACGCTCGTGTTGCGAGTCTCTTCGGGCATCGTTGTAACTTGTTCATTATCCATCCACCTTTGTTTCTTTCTTCATTTTACACAATATTTCTCTTCTCTCATTGTGACACGTTTGTCGCTCCTTGTTTTTCAGTGTTATATATATGTCTGATTGTGAAGGCTGTATTACTTTTCGACAGCGAAACTTGGCTGCCAAGGGTAGAAATTGTGAGCTGTCTTCAGGTGTTTGACCACCTTTATCTGTGTTCGGTCGCTCGTATCGGATGACACCAACGAATAAACAACGAAGAGTTTAGAAAGCGGGGGTTTGGTAGTGATTGCCAAACGAATTCTTTTGTTCAATCTCTACGTTTGCACAGTCTTGGATGGTTAGGTCATGTATTAGGGATGTCAGCTAGTCGTCTGCCACATCAAACACTCTTTACGTACGCCGCGGCCAACTAGTGTAAGGCGCAAGGTTGATCACTGTAGGTCTGGTTCGTCTTCCGAGTTGGAAACCGCGAGTCACGCAGTCAGTGGCTGGAAACGTCAAGTGAGATGGCGGCTAATCGAGCTCAGTGGCGTGAACGTTGTCGTTGTTTATCCGAGTTGTATGTGAAGTGAGTGTATTTAATGACGCGGGGCAGTGAAAGCCTTGAGGAAGCTGTCTTGCTGATGACGCCTTACTTTCACTTACAGCTTGGTTGTTTGTTTGCAAGGTCTAGGCAGCTTGATGCTGAATGTTTGTATATGGATTTGGCTATTCTTAGTAGTTAGGTCTCTTCCCATCCCCTTTTTTCTCCTGTCATTCTGTACAGGGTTTGCTTTTTTCTTCACGGTTGTATGACAGTTAGGCATCAATGAGAACCATAGATGTATTGCTGTCTATGATGATAATGACTGCTCTTGGTAGGTACCTGAAAATAACTTTGGTATGGAGAGCAGTGAACGTTTTTGTAGTATCTGTTCTCTCTGCGAACTTCTTCGCGATTTTGATTCTGCCGATTAAATTGTGTCAGTTGGTGATCACTTAAAAGTGGTTTACAACTCCTTAAACCGATTACCAGCTCATTGGTTTGGAATATATTTTGCTTTTCATGCAGAGCTCTTTTTACGTCTTGGCAATGGCTCATATCTGCCATCACGTTGTTGGTGGTGTGCAAGAGCCGACGAACAATTGACTTAACTGTTAGTGATAGGTCAATCGAGACGATCACTCGTGATGTTCCAAGTAGCAAGATGGCGTTCGTCACTAAGCGCTTCCTGCAGTATCTGAACATTAGGCTACTCCACAAAATGATGGGTGTATTGAGCATCCATGCTTTTTGATTGCGAGACTTTTGTTTTACAGACGAAAAATGTTTTCCGATAGTTCATCTTTGTCAGTCTTCACCTGCTTATGACTTCCCGTGTATGCTGGAATTCTCACTTGATCAACTGGACCATCAGAATAGTCTCCGGATTCACTGTTTCTAAAGTCTCCATACTCAACGCGGTTTTTAAGCATTGACATGAACATTTTGGTAGCTTGCAAACGAAAGATGAAGCAGCTGACGCCACTTCGGTTGGCTGCTTACAATCCGAAACGTTTGCTATTGGAGATACTGTTAAGTATAGCACAGTACTACGATTGGTAGCTTATGCACATGGGGCTGAAAAATTTCACTAAAATTCACAGGCGAATCAAAAAAAGAAAGTCAATGTTCGATAATCGAGAATGCTCCTAACATTTACTCAGACAAGCATGTTCAGCTTATACTACGTTTGGAATAGTTTGTCTCACACGCGATCGTGCTCTATGGCGTTTGCACACGCCCCCTTCGGCAAGGGTAAGCATATCTGGCTGTCACTGCACTTAACTTTTGCACAGTAATTATGACCAAACGTGATCTGTTAGTTTGTTGTCAGGACAGCTTCGTTAGTAAGACCTTCAAGGGAGCACAACAGTTTCAAGTGTCTCCTGAAGGTGGTCAGCGCGAAACAACGGCTGGTGAAGGTAAATAGTGCCCTACCTCGATGGTGAAAATGAGTGTATTTGCTTCTGACCATACTGTCATTGGGTTCGGTGACTTTTCGATGCCTAACTAGCGTGTGAATTCGGTTCAGACTTCTTATAGTTGCAATTCTTCTGACGTTCGAATTCTCCGTGCTCTTTGTAAACTGCTATTGGCGAACCGTAGTATTGCTAACATTTAATACATATTTCTCACACTCAACTCTTCTCTGCACGCAATATATTGGTGATTACTTTTGATCATTATCTCCAGTGCACAACGTTGATAGTGAACCAAAAGCCGCTCTGACCCTGTTGGACATGGACTTCGTTAGTTTATGTGTAGAGCACGAATCGTCTACGCCTGTATCACAGAAAGTTAAGATCAGACTCAGCGATCGATCATTGACATTTTATACCTGATTCTTCTGTTTGGTCCGCGGATTTCAGTTGTTTTGGCCCTGTGTATATGTATGAATTTTCTTATCTGAATTCGCCATTAATTGCTGTCCAGTTTTATCATCTCCATATTTGTTCTATGTTGTTTGGCGGTACTTATATTTCCGTGTACTGAAAAGTGCGTTGTATATCTCTGTACTTATCCATAGATATATCGGACGCCTGAAACATGGATGAGGTAGGCGCTCTCTTGGTTTACAGCTCATTTGTCCTTTCTAGTACGACTTCAAGAAGCCACAGACTCACGTGGGCATCTTGTTTTGTAGTGAATGCAACAACATGCTTTATCCTAAGGAAGACAAACGAAACAAACGCTTGAACTACGCATGCCGCAATTGTGACTACACTCAGGAGGCTGATAATCCGTGTGTGTATATCAACAAACTTGAACAGGAAGTTGAGTAAGTGTGTGTATGTGTATCTGTTTCACTTATCTATGCGGGTCCAGATGAAACGTTTCTCTCATCTTCTTAGCATCTGCTATCCTATTCCCACTCGGATCTATTGCCATCCCAGCAGGGTTGTGGGATTCGCACATATATTTTTTTACTCTCTAAATGAACATCGTTCTTTCTGGTTTTGTATTGCTTCCGAGTCCACGACACTTGTCTTTGTCGTTCCGTCATAAGTGATGCTGAAAACCGGCGGTCTATTTAAGGAAGCCATCTGCTCAAACACACGAAATTTGCCCTTCGAATCTGATGCAGATTATCTCTACCGGATGAGTCTACTTAGGATGAAACCAATTGCAGTCTGTTTGAGAGCTCAAGTATCGAAAGAACTTTTGACCAGTGTTGCACTGTCCAATGCATCATTGGTAATGAAGGATACCGTTTTTAGACCACTAGTGATTGTCTTATTTGCATGCTTCGCTCATCCACTAGTCAGATGACTGCGTCTTTCGATTCGTCATCGTGATTCGGCCGATGTTTTCTTCTGACACTGAACACGCCTCTCAGTCGGCACTGTTTTTTCTATTGTGCTCGCAAAATTTCCAATTTCGACACACGAGATACGGAGTTAACATTTTTGAACACAATTTAACAACCTAACTTCTACTCGGCCAGTTTCGCCAGATACAAACCAACTTCGTATATGACAGTCCGATGACTGTTTGATAATCTGAGGAAAGTTACTTCCACAAATCAGTTTTGTTTCTTCGAACGCTTACACCTCCATAATACCCACCGTTCTTGTCCTATGGCAATACGTATGCCGTACACTGTATACATAACTTCGCATTTAACCGTAAACACGGTTATCTTAAAAGCATTATTGATGGTGTTGATGCGAAAATTAATGTATACGCTCTGTTCCTTCTTGACTTACTGGAGCAACCGAAAAGGATGCCGGTGTGACCCTAACTATTCAGTCCCTGAACACTTGGTGGTGGCTGGTCGTCGTATTGAGATTTCAACCCTGTTCATTAGTTTAATGTCTAATAAAAACATCAGAGCTATTCAAATTGATCGTTAAAGGCAGTCGCTGTTCAGGGCACCATTATTGGTAAGAACCTTATAATTATCCTGTGAACGCTTACTCAGCCGTATTTCTACAAAACGAGTATGCGCTTCTCTACCAATCGGATGAAGAAAGGAGTTTCAACGTGGCAATAATATGAAAATAACGATAATCTTCGCCGCATTACGTATGTAAGTTCTTCGTACAATTCCACTTCGGGAAATGAGAAAAACAACAGCAACAACTATATCAAAGATGGTAAACATTTTCATCAGTTCATAATCATAGGTGGTACAAAACGAGGAAAATGTGGGATTTGAAAACTGAAAAGAAAAGGAACTCGTAGACGGGCGTTTTTATTTCCGGGAAGATTGTCGATAGTGTTGATCGGTTCAATGCGAAAAGGTGAGTTCCACGGGTGTTTGATGAGGGGAAATCAGGAGCTCAATAAACAATGTTTGAATGGGTGTTAGTGCAATGAACAAATTGGGGTCGTTTGTATTAAGTTCACTGGAGCACAGGTGAATAGAAGATACTGGAAGAATGTGTTTGTGAGCGGGTAGTGAATCGAATCGAAGGCTCACTCATCTGCACGCTGCAGCCAACCTGTCGTACGTGCAAACAAGCAGACGCCTAACATCTTTGAACATACGAATTCGAATAGGTACTAAGCAAGTGGACCGCAGGGGAACGACCGTTTTAGAACCACACGATCTGCGTCAACGAACATCCATATTTACTAACGTGAATCATACACAATGCCCCGTGGACTGTGCCTTCTCATTATTCACACAAACATACTTAGGTTCACTTAGATCAATTCGCAGTCAACTCTTACGAAGATCATAGGCGAAAAACGAGTTTCTTCATGAACGCTGTCTTTTAGACTTGAAGATTATGTGGTCCAGGTTGACGTAATCCGTTCGCGGGAATATATATATATATAATCGAAAAAGGGGACACTGAGTGGTGATCGATTCATTGTAACGTTTCAAATCCCCACTAGGATTCGTTATCAAACAATGGCGCAGTGGTCAACACGGTTGCCTCATGATTGGAATGGCCGGAGTTCAAATCCCGGCCATGGTAAGGATATGCACTACTGACGAACTCTAATGAGAGCGAAACTCGAGTCTAGTGCTTCTTTTCGAAAGAGGCTGGCTAGAGAGTCTGAATGCGAAGGCTGCGATCAAATGTGAGTGATGGTCAACTTAAAAACAAATAAATTTGTCGGAATGAGATTGTTCTGTCGCTCATCCTGTCCGTTTTTCGTTTTACCGTCAACGATGCTGACGTAGTAGATATCTACGTCGACTTGTCGACTGAACGAATTCCGCGAATAGAAAGCCTCCAGTACTAGTCGTTCCCCTTTCATTTTCACTCGCGCGACCACTTTTGCATGGTCTACGTTGACCTCGTAGCTTGTGTCCGCGCGGTGGTGCCACAGTTGTGATCTAGGGTCGGCTGTTCGCATTGCTAATCTGTGTTCGTGCACGCGTGTGCGCAGCTGTTTGCCCGTCTCCCCCACATACTGTTGGTCACACCCGAGGCAAGGAATCGCGTAGACTACGCCAGACTGTTCGTGCGGTTCTACATGATCCTTAGCGTTCATCAGATCCGAACGGAGTGTTCAGTTTGGCTTGTGTGATGTTTGGACGCCCAGTGTTTGGAGCATCCTTTGTATTGCTTCAGATGTGCCGTGAAATGTTTATGGCACTGCCATTCTTGTTCTGGGTTTTGCATGTTCACTTCTTGTGAACCCTCTGATAGATGCCTTTATGAACCTACTGGAGTACCCATTGGAAGCAAACTGTTTGAACGGTTGTTTTTGTTCTTGTCTTCTGAGTTCGAGCGAGCTACAGTGCGTGTCTGCACGTCGAAATAATGTTCGCACGTAACTTTTGAGTTGATAGGCTGGATGATTGCTATCGAATCTGAGAATGACATCAGTTGTCGGTTTACGATAGACATTGGTTTCAAGCTTGCCATCAGGTCGTCTTATGGTCAATACATCGAGAAACGCCAGGTATGAGTTCTCTTCTTCTTTACGTGTGGATGTTATCCCGTCTATTACGTTATTCAGACAGCTGTGGAACTGGTCAAGCTAAGCCCGAGGTAAAACAACAAATATGTCATCCACCTATCGAAGCCACACCTTAGGTTTGAACTTTCGAAAGGTTTCAGGTTCGAAGTGTTTCATTGAGGCGTCGGCAAGTAATCCCGATGTAGGTGAGCCCATCGGTGTGCCTTTCTTCTGCAAGTAGACTCGTCCGTCAAATTGTAGGTCAGTCTCCATGCAGAGCTCTACTAATTGAATCAATTCCTTTGGAGAGAGATTCGTCCTATTGCGGAGACTGTCTTCCTCACTTATAAAATGAAAGGGGAACGACTTGTACTCGAAGCTCTCTATTCGCGGAATTCGTTCAATCGACACGTTGACGTAGACAGTCACTACGTCGGCATCGTTGACGGTGAAACGAAAATCGAGCGAAGACAGATGGACAGGTGGACACGGTGAGTGGTAGAACAACCTCATTCCGACACATTTATTTGTGTGATAACGGATCCTAGTGTAAATTTGAAACGTCACAATAAATCGTTCACCACTCAGTGTCTACCCTCTTTTTCGATTAATTCAAATATATATATATATATGTATATGTTCAACACGGTTAGCTGTGTAAAGTAGCGTACGTGATAGAAAAATCGGGGAAAACTGTGCATTAAGTGGGATAAGATAAGAGAATTCGCAGGGAGAGACTGGAAACCGCGATTCTGAAATGGGACGAAGTCGCCATTAATTTTCTCTCTCCCCAATTTCAGACAGCCTTCCTAATTAAAGGTGTTCATTGTCCTTTGGAACCCAGCCAGGAAACTGCGAACGCTCCACTGAAACAAGCTCGAGTGTCTATGTTTTCAGGCTCTGAAACCAAATCGTACGATGCCTGCTACTTCTGGCTTAAACCACAGACCTAGCAGTCGGTAAGTTGGCATTCGTAGGGCCTGTCCAAAGCAAAAAAGCATTTAAGACTGTATTGTTATACTTAGTGATTGACAAAGTCTGTCCATCTCGAATAGGCGGTGGTTAACGTTTTGCACTGCTTATACCCTGTCATACTCCTCTAATGCTTTTGAGCAGCTGGTGTTCGAAAATGAAGGCTGTCTGCACCGCGATTTCCCAGCCATACAACAAGGCTGCTCGTACCGTGGCAATATGCACTCGGCCTCTATAAGATAAACAGACCATCTCAATACCATAGATAACGTAGGTTGAAAAACATCCTCCGAGCTTTGCTGTATGATTTGTGACCTCATCAAACATTTTATAATTGCTAACGCATCTTCCAAGGTATATGAACTTAGCTACTTCCAATGACATCTTCAAGGATGAGAGGAAGCGCAGAATGTCGCCTGTCTTTCAACAACACTGCACTCAGAAGGTGATAAGATCGCTCCTAGCTGATGAACAGAAGCCTCTTACCTATCTAGGATATTGTGGGTTTCCCATGAACCCATCCAAATTCGACCGACGTCACCTATATTGTGGATTTCAAAGTCTGGTGTCTGATAGCACTTTTGTATCGTCACTTTTACAGAGTACACCAGAGGATTTCGTCCACCGCAAAGTTAAGTGGCAAAGATGAGGCTAGACAGCCTTGTCCCATCCCGCTTAAAGTGCTAATCGTCGGAGATGATCTGCGGTATAGCATAACCTGTCCCGCGGTCTTACAGTAAACTGCCTTCAGGATGTACTTGATGGATACTCCCAGTGTGCAGCTCCGTTGGCTAAATCAGAGGTCTCCCTTCTGTATGAAATGTCGTATTCGAACACCCTGAAGATCGTAGGTATGTGATTAGTGTAATCAGGGCCAAGGCGAACCTCCGCTTTTTCCTAGCGGTTATGTTCACACTTTGAGCTTGGTCTTCGACGTATGATAGCCGCAAGCTGCTTCACTACAATAAATATCAGACTATCCTCCCAATGGTTGTGAATTTGGACAATGTTTGTCGGACCCCAACCCAGGATTTCGGAGCAGGCCCATCAGCTGTTTGACCATAACTGGCCGTCCATCTATAAATAACGAGGGAAGCTCCTCTGAACCAAGTGTTTTTAGACGTTTCAAGTGCTTGATCTTAAGTGAAACTACTGCCTCCAATGGTGGAGACCAACGAACACAGGAAGTGTCTGAAGGCGTAGTTAACGACAGAGTGGCCAGCCGAACTGTTGTTGACAATGTTCATCCTAGTATCCGAAGCCTTGTCGCATGTTCTGGATAAGCTCGCCATCGGTTTTGCAAGTTACTTTGTTCACATCTGACTTCCTTTTGCTCACCGCTCGGATTGGATGGAAGAGCTTTGAGATGTTCTCGGTGGCAGTCGTGTGTTTTAATTTAATAACGCCTATTGTTCACCCTGTTTCACGATCCTCCCTCAGTCACTTCCTAAGTAGCTGTACGGTGGGCGTCAAACAGTTCAAGTGATCACGCAGATGACTGTTTGTTGGCAACGGAACGAACAGTAATACTGAATTACGCGTCTGACACGTATCCGACATATCGGTGGGCGATATCCAAGATTAGGGTCACTTGTGACTGTAGTTAACGAAGTGACCCTCCAACTTAGCACAGGGGGAACTTGGCACATACCAAAATCACAGTCTTGAAACTGCCCACGTCACAGATAACTGACAGCTGTATGATCAATTTGTGTCCATGATTGGCGTTAGAGGTGGCCAAGTAGTGCACTGATATATAGGGCACCGACAGAGCTAGGTCGTCACTAACACAGGGCTGCAGCAAACGTTCGTCAATGTCTGCTATAGGAATACCGTGAAAGTGCTGGCCGTGTACATCACCCTCATCGACACCTAACTTGTCTAATTGAACTTTGAAGTCTTCAGTGTGTAGTGCAATAGCCGTACGTCGCGTAATGTGCAGAAGGTTAGTGAGCTGATGATTAAAGTCTGCGGGAATATGTGCCTTGGTAACGTACAGACGATGTTTTTAACGGCCGTTTCTCGGTACTTCATCTTACTTTGGTTTCTGACAGCACAAACACAACTATCAGCATGGTCCATTCACACAGCGCCTTCTCTTGCGTATGCGCTTGGATCAATCCCAACTCCGGTTTGAACTGCGTGGTCTCTGGACAAGCAAAGACTGTACACACCGAATCAGCCGACGAAGCTTCAAGTTGTGGTATTATGCTGAAATATGGAGGCCTTGTCTCAGCATGACAGCAGATGGCGATGTTGAAAGTCTCAAATATTTGTCTGAAAGCTGTTTGTTGGTGTATTTGTATAGTAGGTGCTCCCTGACCCTTTCTGCTACCTTGGCGTGGTGGTCAGGCTTGCGTACTGTTTTGATCCTGAGGGCTGTGCTGACTGTGACTTCGGTCCTTGCGGGTTCAACCTTGTCAGATTGGCCGATGGGGAGCAGCCAGACAAAAGCAGATGCGTGAGTGGCTGTGGTCTTCTATACATTCTCTTCTTCGGCTTTGTTGGTGCATTGTATGATGAATGGTCTGCCTGGCTTTTCATAGTTGAGCGAGAAATTTGCTTTTCATCCCCATCTTTTTTAGGTTGCACTAACCTGCAATCCTATACTGCAACCATTCTTGTATTACGCTTCATAAATCTTTCTTCTCAGTGTAGATCTCGTCATTGCAGCCTCTCTCTGTTTACTTTCCGAGAGATAAAGTCTTATTCCTTCGGGTTTACACTGGATATGTGGTGTGTTGGTGGAACTGCAATTGGTGCAGCGCAAGCCAGTTGCAGTGATGGATAAGCGCAGGCGTCCTTTGGCTTCGGTCACTGTGACAGTCCAATCCGAATCGAATGCCGCCAACCATAGTAGGTGCTCGGACGTTGAAGGTTGCTAACTGGTGTCCGTGGAAAAATGGGGGCTTGTCTCCGTCAACTAATGGTATCACGTTGATTTCCGGCGCACCATCTTGCTGGCTGACTTCCGTCGCGAGCGTTAAATGAGGAAAGTCTCTAGTGTATTTAGAGACGAAATTTCATGATCTCCAAGTAGAGAATCATTGGTCAAACGGGTAATTTGGTTGGTGTGGTTGTGTGATGTTGGGACAAAGCTGATCAACGGCATGTGGTCAACGAGTTTAGAGAAACGGAGTGAAACGGACATCATCCCTAATAAGTTCGTATGCAGTTTCGTTCTAGCTATTTCCACCAAAGAGGGCAAATTTCGTAAAGCTGCTGCTCTTGTCCCGTCCGGTGGGGATTTTTTTGGGAAATTGAGACCCTCGAGAGATCACCCCCATACTCCACCACATACTAAAGTGGTGCCACGATAGTTTGATGCTTTCTCTGGGGAAACCACAACGTTTATCACTACGACTTTGTTCCTTAAAATCCGGAGTCCCAGCTAAGCGGGATAACCAACATCATTCTGCAGACATCCCAGGTTGTTGTGCTCAGTTGGTGCCATCATTTTATCGGTTTTACCCGAACAAAGGTCACTTATGTTACTGTGTAATAGTTAAACCTCACATCATTTGGAATTGTAGAAAGCACGGGCTGTCCAACGTTAGATTACGTGCGGCTGATATTTATGAGGTACACTGATCTCATTTCATCTAAACAGGATGATAAGTAATTCCTGCTTGGGACATATAAGAATGTTTCTGCAAACTGGTGTGATACAGTCTCGGGGGCAGTGTAGTGTGTGGGGAGTGCATTTATTCACCGACGGAGCTGATCTTTTAGAAACTGCGTCAACTGCAGTGTAAAACCGGACTTTGGTAAGAATGGTAAAATGCTCTCTTTTGTGCCTATGTATTGTTGATGCATGATTTAGGGTGTCTTCCACGATGATGGCTACCTGTTATAAAGTCCACCTGTGGCCGGTTCATAGTGTCAAGCTCACCGAAAAGCAGTGAGTAACTAAGACGATTATTTGAGTAAAACAATGAGAAGACGCAACTCATGTGATGTTCTCCACAGTAACATTTCGTACATTCTGATCACACACGGACATTTAACTAT
>QNGE01000616.1:0-13817 GCA_008508345.1 Paragonimus westermani
TCCGGATCAAAACAGCACGCAAGCCTGATCACTACGCCAAGGTGTTTTCAAGAGTGGCTGGTCACGAATACCTAGTTCGCATCCTAGAGCAAATTTGAGAATCTTCTGTGGCAAGCCGGAAGGTTCAGCTTTTGGCTCATCCTATTACGGACAGCCATTCCGATCATCCCAGCGTGACGTTGTTCCATATCCGGAGCACTTATTCAGCTGTGTGAACCTCCTCCGCTTTCGGCTAGTGGCTGGTAACACGAAGCGATGTTTTTTCCGTTGAACACAATCACTATTGAGAAATAGAGTGATGACACCACAAAAAAGATCACAACCTACTGGCATTTGCAGTCGAGCGACGTTAATGCATGAAAGCAAAACGAGAAAATCATACGTTTTAACACTTGGGTGGTAACATCAACACAAAGAATAAGGATGTTGGAAGAAATACATCACAGCAAACGCACGGCCAATTCCGAGTTGTTAGCCATCATCTGGCCAGCAGTCGGCCACACACTAAGCGAATCGGAATGGAACGAGGAATCATGATTGCCGTGATCATTTCGGCCGTTAAACGCATCGTTGAAGCTACTTCATTTTTATGAGTACTCAATTACTGCCAGTTTGTGCGCGCTTGTTTTAATCGATGTCTCCGAAAGCGCGCGTTTGCGGTTCCATTTATTTTGTGCTCTTTGAGTGCAGTTGTGATGAGTCTTTTGCGATCTGTTGTCATTAAAAGTTATGGTGAAAGCATTGTGAACGTGTTATTTGTTTTCCATGTTTTCCGCTTGGTTGAAGTAGGCTCATCAACGTTTATCCATCCACAAGTATAACACGGCGACGGCAGAGATTGCTTTCATTATTGTCCCTAAAAAATGCGTGGAGTAAAACGACAGTACGACAGATGGACGAATAGAAGGCTGATCAGGCGCGAGAGAGATGAGTTACGAGCACCGAACGAAAAGTATGCATCGCGTTAGGTAAAACATGACAACACATGACCAAAAACGTTGGTGCAGCCGGCAGAAATATCTTACAAACCTAATGCGGGTGGTTCACTTGTCTCACCAGCCGCTCTCAGCGCCCTATCGAGTATTGGATTAGGCGCCGTCAAAAATCCCGGTAGGTTCATCCTATCTACACTTATTGCTGTTGCAGCCAGTCAGTCGCCCGTAATGTCTAGTATTTCCGGTGCCATCCGATTGTTTGCAATCTACTCCAAATCAGTTGCGTACTGAGATGTAATAACTGTCAACTTTACTGAAACCCTTCGTTCTTGAGTTGCCGCCTGATTCGCGCACATTCCGCAGAACTCTTCGCAAGGCACACAAGACAGTGCTCACCAGTGGATGTTATGCACACACAAGGATGCCGACATGTTTGCGGAGCGTCCATAACTGTCACCGCTTTACCAACGGTGACCATATCATCATGCAAGTGAATATAGACGAGGTGCCGTTGTTTGGCTATACTGGTACCGAGTTGTGGCCCATACTGGGTCGCATTATGCATTTCTTTACAAACACCCCATTTGATATTGGTTCTCGTTACGGTCGTGGGCGCTCTGACCCCGGTAATGGATATCTGTAGCTCTTTATGTCCGAACTGATGGAAATACGCAGTGCTGGCGTGACGCTCGATGATCTTCGTTTGCCCATTCATCTGGGCATCAAGTGTGTTATTTGCGATGCCCCAGCTCGCAACTTCGTCAAGCCAACGAAGCGTCACAACGGTTGTTATGGTTGTGGTCGGTGTGTATAAAAGGTGCTTATTACAGTTCGCGACGGATGACATTCCTGTTAACGCTCCTTCAACTGCCACAGGAAGTGGTTACCGGTTTTCCACTGGACTTGGAGCATCTTGTTTCCCATGGTGCCACGATACATTTTTTGCTTCTAGGAGAAATGCTTAGGCTCGTGTCCGTCTAGCAGCATGCAGCGGGCTGCTGAGACAAAACTAGAGGCATCAGTTTCCACCCACCCATAGACTACTCCTGCAAATGTGGTATGTTCACCAACATTGGGGGAAGCCATGCACGAGAATTTCCTAAACGTATTTCTTTCCATTCATATACTTTCCCATCCTAGTACGTGCCACTCCTTAATTGACTGTGCTCGTTTTCTGCTCGTTAAATTTGTTGACCAGTTTGTTCATTTGAATGGGGGCGACCAATTGGTTTATAATGTGCATTGCCTCACCCAACTGTGCAATGATGTACATCGCTTTGGGCCGCTGCACCGGTATCGGCTTCATGAACAGCGTCGTTCGTTTGGTGAAGGGAACGGAGTCGGCTACCCAAGTGGACAATCGAGTGTTTGAATATCCTATGCTCACTCACGTACAGTGCACAGGTGCACCGACTTATGTCACTAACCTATGTAACCCAGTGAAATGAAAGCGTAACATGTTCATGGTACGTTCAAACTCCTACATTTCTTGTGCGCCTCCGTACAATTATGTTATGATGAACAACAAACCGTACGGCGTTCACAAAAGGCAGAACGACACCATTTTCTGTAAGCTCTTCGTACGCGTGCGTGAGTTCTGCTCCCATGCTTTCCCTTCATCCGAACTCTGTATTTATCGGGCCTCCGGCCTATCCACCACCCTGAAGATGAAGTTCTTGTCCTCTATCATGTGCAAATGTGTCCCCATCCCTGATGATGACGAATTCGCCATCATTCCCTTCTTGAACACATTCCACTGAACTGCTCGTCATTCTTAATCGGTAGTCACGGAGAACACATGATGTGTCACCGGTGTTAGAAAATCATGCCGGAAACGGTGCATAATGATACGTTGAAAATGCAGGTGTATCATATTGTTACGTTTTTCAGACGAGGGAAGTTGCGATTATTGGTCATGCTTGGCTGCTCGGGAACGCGATAGCTGCCTGACCAACGATGAAACAGTGGAAGGCAATGAAAGTTTTATCCCACACATTGCCACCTGTGGGTAAACTTCAGTTGCATGAATTCCGTAGTTTAAAGAACACCGGCAAGTTCTATTATGCCGTTTCGTTGCGGTCAAAGAAAACTATCAAGGTGCACGAGTATACGCGCGGAGGTTTGAATGTGAATCGGAATTTACTCCCACGGATTCCATATACACGGCCTTGCTAGCATACAAGAAGAGAAACAAGTGAGTGTCCCGTTTGCCTTCACTTACTTTTAGACGTAAACGCATCTTGTCGCCCTCTGACAGTGATGTTTCACAAGGCGCGCCTCCTTCAGTGATACGTGTCAGCAAATTGTTCTCATACTCCTCCATGAAACGACTAAACTCAATCAACGGGCAGGCAACATATATATATGGCCTCATGTTATCTTAGCACTATGTTACATGCCGATGTTGATCAACCAGAAAGAGTTAGTACGATATTAATTGGGATGTTAATCATTTTTGTAGGAGCATTGCGCCCGCTCTATTCCCGTCAACATCATGGACGTCTGTTGAGTCTTCTGATGACGACTTCCAGGGCTGTCAGAAGAATGCATCAAATGCATCAAATGATGCATCTTGGGAAATCATGTTGCTTGTGGATTACGGTATGATACGCATGGAAGCAGCGTCGTCTTCATAAACAGCGCCCCAGTCGCTTCAACCAGTGATTCAATGAAGGAAGACGACATTTGCCATACCATCAGGCGTGCATTCCCGTTGACTGATCGTGAAAAGCGGAAAAATTTTCAACAGCAGCTTTAGTCCACACAGTTTTTGGAACAGACGGTTAGATATAATCTTTCTTACACCACATTTTCAGGCTTGCATATGATCGAAAATCCATCGAGGTCAAACAGTAGCCGAGTGCGCGCGCGAAGTATGCGGTTTCGGGAACAAATTTAGCGGTGAAGTCAACTGGCTGGGCATAAGTAATACAGCCTGTTTAATGGGTACCCCACCGTGCAGAGCCATAGTTCGTAAGCATCGTTAACATTGTCTATCATGTCTCTAAGTGCCCACCGTGACGAACACAATCACCCCTCGGAGTTGGGCAGCAATATCCACCACTTCATCAAACGGTGGTTTCAGGGGGCCAAAGATTGGAATAGGAGTCGCACAGTGTGCAGAGTGATGAGAGAGACGATTCCACAGGTAATGTACCATTTAATCGCCTAATGTCCTCTTATCACATTGCTTCTTCCAGTGGGTCTGCAAAAGGAACAGTGGACCTGGACGAGTGAAAGCAAGAAAACTTCAGCTATCATGTACACAATATAGCTGTCTCTCAAATTGTTATTCTTGCTCTCGTTGCAATGCAGCGGTGACTGATGCGTGTTCTCCATTTGACGCGGTTCGCGCGGAGAATAATAAGGTTCGGTCCGCTAAATCACAGGGTTGGTCGTACGGTAAACTGGGTGCGTTATATGCAGGGGTTTCAGTCGTTGGGCTGGTAGGCGTAAGCTGGGTTGGGGAGCACGCAAATACTGTAGGTTACTTTTTACGTAATGTTATCTGAAGAAGGGGATCTCGCAAATCGTTTTTTAACCGACTGTCTGTCTGGCCAGGCCGGGGTCGGTACGACTTCAGTGTGCGGTGCAGGCCAACTCGTGTGCGACTCGTGGCCAGGCGAGGGCAAACTCCGAGCCGACTCCGGTTTGTTTGCTGTGAGCCCATCAGCTGCATCACTTACGGTGCACAAACCGTCATCCACAACGACAGTGGTGAGGAGACCTCACTTTGGAATCAATTACCTGCAGGAAATGGCTCAGAGGGATAGATTACTAAGAATGATTCACGAGAGATCCGTTCATCTTTTTTGAATGCTCTAAGCGGTAACAGCGTGCTTTGCACCTAATACACTTCATGAGAGGTAGCTCACGGTATCAATGTGCAAATAAACACATTACGGGCAACCATGGAACAAAGACTGCCGAAATAACGCGACTAGCGAACAAAAAGACGCAGCGTTTGCCTTTACCCGTAACCTCAGTAACACAGTTAGAAGAAGTTGATGGAAAAATGTTGCAGTGCAAGTTCCAAATTGCTAGGGTGAGTGGTGAGATCAGAGACCAGTTGAGTTTCTATCAGGCTGATTATTTCCAGAGTATCAGTGCTCCGAGTGCTACGGCTCTTCTTCGTAATATGATGGAACGATTAATGAAAATGGCAGTCGCTGCACAAATTACCTTTTCCGGTGCACACAACACGTCTGCATTCAAACGCACGCAGCTAAAGGTATTTTTAATAGGTATGACCCGCCTTATACTTTCCTTTCTTAACGTAGCCAGGACAAGTACACGGCAGAGTGAAATACGCAACCACCCCCTCACAGTGTGCCCAATGAATACTGTGGAGCGTGGTCACATTGCGCACAGGACAAATGGTCCATTCCACAATCTTCCACAGAAGACAGTGCGGACATCAACCTGATGAGCTTGCGGTAACGTGGTGGCATTACTTCTGCAGGAGAAGTAATTGATCGTGGACCTAGACGAAGCGGACGCTTTCAGCCTGGATGCCCAGTAACGTTTCGCATCTTGTACATGTATAAATAGTTAACTTCAGTAAATGTTACTTCTCCGTATTGCGCATACTGTTTCCACTTCGATGATACCTGCGAAAACGCCACGGTTTGGCGGTTGGTTAGGTTCTGTGGCTGCAGGTTTGCACGGGAATATAGGTCCCAATAGGGTACGTACTGGGCTAATAATCGGCGGGTATACTAGTGAGAACAGCGGATTTCAGCTTGCATCGTGCTGTATTGTTATTGGTCCGCACAATCTCTATGCGTGATTGTTGGGGAAAATGTAGTGGAAAACGCGTTTGCTGAGAACACAACGCCGTCCCCACCACGATCACACCTGATTGGCTGCTTGGAGAAAAGAACGGAAATCGTAGTGGAAAAAGAGTTTGTGCACAGAGGGTTGTCGTTCCCACCTCCCAGTCTAGAAACTGTTCAGTTGTTGTAGATAGTGTAGTGGAGGATTTATTTGTCAAGGTATTCAAGATGAAAGCAGAGCTCGCCCAATTAGGGGCGAGCTATAATGCGCTTGAATCCCTAAAAGAGAATCTTATCTCTTTATCGTATATTTTCGAAGTACCCGAAATTCCCAAAATAGATAGCATTTGGAGCGCAAGCATTTTCATCAACACATTGGTGACAGAAATCACAAAACGGATGGGTTGCTCAAACAGTGCCAGATAAGCTGCATCTAAAAAGCATCAAAAAGATGCTCCCGAAGGTTACTACAATAAACCCAACATCATATACCTATATCCATCTTCGTAAGAAGACACAAAATTCTGCTGCCCGCTATTATTCAAATTCTATAGCGAGGCAATTGCAAAACAATTCATGCAGAGTCGGGACATTACTAAGTCTGAAACTTCGATTAAATTGTTCAAAATTATGGAGGACAGCACGCTCCTTAAGAGAGAATGTCGAAAACGTTCACTGGACAGGACCTCCCACTAACCTGACACTTGTTCCCACTACCTCACCCACCCCATTTTGTTTTATTAAACTAATGTGCCATTATATGTCCGCGGTGCGAGTGGCCATTCTTGTCCTGGTCTGCTGACGTGTCGGTTTATCTTCGACCTTGTTGGTCCTGTTGAGAAGCTATTGATTTTGCTGGACGAGACTATCGTCGCGAACGATTGAGGTTTGCCTTTTGTAATTATTGATGCATTTCGTTAATAGTACCTTAGAAATTGTTGGATCCAATCTTGTTCTCATTTTGGGGATCCGTTTCTTGGGCTACGTGCAACTCAACGATCAGACGTGAGTCGTTACAGTACTCAATCCGACGAAGCTTGGACTTTGCTGATGCCAGAGAATTCCACCCCCATGGAACCCAAAGAAGACTCCGGATGTGACAGGCAAGTCCGCTGTTCTGTAGGTGCTGTTTTAGTTTCTGGCTCAAGCCATAGTCGTAGATCCACACGCAGTTTAAAGAGTTTGCAGGCTAAATCTACGTTGTTGCTGGCTGAGCTTAAGGAACGGGAAGTCATAGCAGAAGTCACGTTGGAGCGTAAGCTGACCCAGACAAGGATGGAAGTTGAGAAGGCTAGGTTTTTGCTTGACCTAGCTGAAGTTGAGGATGCTCATGCTGACTTTGACCTCGAGCAAGAGCGTTCAGTTGACCGTGTTGCTAGAGTGAAGTAGTATTTAAAGAACGAGAACGTAAGGCTGGCTCCAGAATTGAGGCCAGTACAGTTCGATGAGCATCCCATTTCAGTCCATCCGTCGTATTCTGTCCTGCCAACATCCGCTAGTCTTGACCTTCCTAGGGTTGAGTTATGCTCGTTTGATGGCGACCTTATACGTTACTGGACGTTCGTTGGACAATTTGAGTGTTATGTCGAAGGGAAGGTATCAGATGACAGTCGAGGCTGTTGTACTTGTTACATTATTGTAGAGGTCGTGCCAGAGAAGCCAGTGAGGAGTGCGTCATGCTTCTGCCAACCTCTTCCCATCGCCGAGCGCGCGTAATACTGAGTGAATTGTACGAGCAGCCGTCTCATGTTGCTCTTTCCCTCACTGCTGGGTTGTTGCTTGCGGGAAGGGCTGTACACAACACAGCAGATACTCCTCCCAAGTTATCAATATAGATGCAGAGCTGTGAGATAGCCTTAACCCAAATGAACTACCTCTCTGATTTGAACTCTGTAACCAACTTGGAGAGAACTGTTAAATCGCTGCCAGTTAACATGCAATACAAATGGGCAGAGGTCTTGGACCGTGCACTGGCGTTTGGTCAGAAGCCTACTTTTGAACAACTTCGCTAGTCTATTTCACGGAATGCTCGAATTGCTCGTAGTAGGTTTGGCCAGGTGCCTACGACAGTGGCCACAAAATCACCAAATCCGCCGCGACGTATGGCTCACACAGGTTACACACACCAAGAGATACCAGTGGACAGGCGAGGGCCTCAACGTATGCTGTAACTAAGCAGTGCTTATTGCACTCCGCGGATAGCTGTCTCCTATGTAAGCAGATTCATGAGCTAGAACGCTGTCCTGAATTCCGTTCAATGAATGCCAAGCAGAGATGGGACACCGTTTTACTTGCCTTAAGCCCACGCACGTAGCTATTCACTGCAAGCTTAGGTTGAGGTGCACCATAGATTGATGTATTGGTTGGCATAAGGGCTTGCTACACTTGAAGTCCAATGGCCCTGGGGCGGCTACCTCAGTGCATCAAGGCTCTTGCAGTGCAGCCAGATGTTCAGGCAAGCAGGCTCGCTTAGGTGTCATCCCGGTGCAAGTGGTGGTTCCCTCTGGAACCTTTACTACCTACGCATTTGTGGACAACGGGTCAGACACCACCTTAGTAAAGAAGAACCTTTTAGATCGCCTAGGCATCTCGGGTACCGCTTCTGCTCTCTCCATTACAACGATCAGTGGAACTGAATCAACATATTGCATGAGCGCCAAGTTAGATCTAAGGTCCTTAGATGGAGATGAGACCGTTACCATCGATAAGGCCTTCTCCTTTGAGGAATTGCCCATGAGACCTATCTATTCCACCCAGAGAGAAGCCAGTATGTGGGCGCACTTGCTGGACGTTACATTCAGTGAAATTGAGAACGGTGAGGTTACTATTCTTCTCGGTTGTGACGTGCCCGAGGCGCATTGGGTTCTAGTCCAGAGGGTAGGTGGACGTAGACAGCCATACGCAGTGAGGACCCTGATCGATTGGATGTTGTGCGGACCTTTGACCAGTGAATGTCAGGCTAAGGCGTCTGTCAACTAGCTTTCGCAGGACGTTCCTACGTAAGGAGATCAGATTCGTGCCTTACATGATACTGAGTTCACTGATATGTCCCCGAATGGTCCCACACTCTCTAGAGAGGATTCGACGGCCTTAT
The DNA here is from genome assembly GCA_008508345.1 of Paragonimus westermani. Lineage (NCBI taxonomy): Eukaryota > Metazoa > Platyhelminthes > Trematoda > Plagiorchiida > Troglotrematidae > Paragonimus > Paragonimus westermani. The sequence goes on from QNGE01000616.1 coordinate 8,805, forward strand.
CACTAGTACAGTCATTCGCGCTGAGCGCAACCAGGCATTATGAAGTGCCTCTTCCTTGGAAGGATGAGCACTCCCCTTTCCTAACAGCCACAAAGTGCTTCTGAAATGTTTGTCGTGCTTGAAGAGGAGATTTAACCATGAGGAAGATACGTTCTCGAAGTACGCGAATGTGATAAAACATCACACTCAACGTGGGTTTGTTGAACAGGTCCTCCAAGCTCATCTCGATCCAAGCTATCCGCATCGGTGGTACTTGCCACACCACCCTGTACTAAACTACGAAACCAGGGAAGCCCAGAGTGGTCATCGATTGTGCGGCTAAACACCAGTGACTGTCTCTGAATGACAGGCTGTATCAAGGCCCTGATTTGACTACAAATCTGGTAGGCGTATTGCTACGATTCCGCGCAGAGAAAGTGGTAGTGTCAGCGAGTATCGAAGAGATTTTTTATAAGTACGCATCCCTGCTCGTGATCGGGGTACGTTCCGATTTTTGTGGTGGCCCGAACATGGCCTTGCGAGAGATCCAGTAGAGTACCAAATGGCTTCCCATCCTTTCGGCGCTACCTCCTCCCCCTTCTGCGCCATTTATGCATTACGACGTACCTCTAAGGACTGTGAGCCGATGTATGAAAATTACGTTCGCGAATCAGTTCGGATGAATTTTTATGTTGATGAGTGTCTAGTTTCGGTCCCCAACGCGGGAACAGCAGAACAATTTGTGGGAGAGGTTTGTGACATGTTGACAGGAGGAGGCTTCCGACTGCGAAACTGGGTTTCCAAGGACCGTGAGGTGCTAGCATCAATACCGACCTCAGAGCTCTCACCCTCCTCAGTGGATATTGCATCGAAATCCCGACCATCACAACGAACTCTCGGTATACAATTGGAAGCTGAAACGGATGGATTTCGCTTGAGCCTTCAGCTCCCAGACAGGGCGGAGAGTGAGAGGGGGATGCTAACCTGTGTCTCTTCGCTATACGACCCTTTGGGATTTGTCTCGTCGTGGCTACCGCCAAGTAAACGTTTGCTTCATAAGCTGTACAAGAGTAGTCTCGGATGGAACGAACCGTTGCGTCTAGAATATGGCGAAGAGTGGCAAGCTTGGTTGTCAAGCTTAGAGGTTCTTGACGACCTCCGAAGTCCATGCTGCATGCTGTTTTCGCACGGTACTGTTACAGAGCCATCCGAGCTGCATATATTTTGTGATGTCTCGGAAGGGGGTTATGGGGCAGTAGCATGTGGATGCTTCACCTCAAATGAAGGTACCTGGAATAGTGCACCGCTTGTTAGCAAGGCTAGAGTTGCAGCATCCAAAGCAGTGACTATCCCGCGACTCGAATTAGTCGGAGCGGTCATGGCCATGAGGTTACATGGAATCGTTGTTAACAACCTAGGTCAGATGTTCCGATATTGTTATTTTTGAACTGATTCCATGACTGTCCTCTATTATACACACAATGTGTCAACTCAGTTCTGCGCGTTTGCGGCTAACCGCCTTTCTGTGATCCATCAATCGTCGATACCCAAACAATGGAGACACCATGTAAAAGCTGAACATGCTAAACTTGTCTGAAAAGCAAAGAAACTCAACCTGTTCGTCTCACGACTGCATAATAACCCTGAGTCGCAACTCCTTCATTTTCTCACCCTGATAGACCATTCAGCAACCTCTCAGTATTGTCGAACATTCTTCTCATTCTATATACCGGCTGTATAGAGGAAGTCGACATTTAAAGCCGGCAGTAATCGCATACTAGGGAAAGCTGATAATCGATCTCTTCTGGCGTTATTTGATAACAGCTGTTTGCATATGGCATATATTTCATCAATTAACACAATGCTATTAACATCACATGAAAGATTATGCCAGAATATTATATGCTCCATCGTTCCTCACAGCTCACATAGTCAGTTTCACGTTCTCCCGCTTATCGCGTGATTCCGCTTTCCATTCTTTGTTCCACTGATATATCCCGCGCGAGAAAAAACATTCTACCTCGCCCGGACACTCAAAATTCCGCAATGGTTGCGCATACCGCGAGCACCTCGAAATTTTACGGAATTGGAGCGGAGAATGACATCCGGTCGAGAGGTCCATCCTTCCCCGCAAAAGTGTGTGCGTCCCCATCTACCCCCATCATAAAAAATTTCCGCACATTTTCCCGGGACTAGCTACATGGAATAATGATCAAATTCTTCGCTAGTACATACCTTCTGTTCTCCAAGCACCTTTTTCCTGGCATGACCTTGAGCATTCGGCCAGTGATCACCTTGTGGAGTGCCAACTGATGTAACAAATCAACTTTCATCGAATTTTGTAGATCCCAAGTACTGTCGTCTCGAAAATACGTATCTCAAAATTCTCCTCCTAAAGTTGAATTTTCCCCCCATATGATGTCTGTTTTGTTGCTTTATTCGCATAAGTGACCCTCTGTACAATTTACATTTTTGGTGTTCAGACGTGTGCGCTCAAAAATCTGTACGTCGATCACGCCCTCTTGAGCGTGTTTCTCACAAACGCGTCGAGAAACATATTATTATTATAACATTCGGTGCAAATCTAACAAAATTGAGCATTTACGTTGGTTTATAAAATTTTCGGCCAGATACAAGGGAATTTAACCCCAAGGAGGCGGGGTAATATCTTTTTCATGAATTTTCGGTCTAATTAAGCAGGACAACTCAATCCTCATTTCGACGGCAAAAGCGTTGTTGGCCCAAGAAAAGTTAATTACTTGTACGTCCGCAAATGCAAGGTACTAGAGTACTTGTCTTCTATTATAGTATTGTGTGTAAAAATTATGCATATGAATGGTGATTTTCTAATCAATATTGATTCGAATTGTTATTTATTACTACAAAAGACTTAAAATTCTCCCAGCAGAGCTAGTCCACAATTTGAATCAAAGTAACTCAAACCGCCTAGTGAATGTTTTTCGGACATTCAATGTCGAAAAACTCAGAAGATTGTCGTGCTGTCTGATGGACTTATAAGCTTATATAGACCCGTATTAACTGAGGAGTCTCATGTATGAAATATCTAATGAGCGAAACCACCTAATCGTGCCGGACGCCTGGATGCCGGCAGAACTACCCACAAACTGAAACTGTTGAACGGCAGCCTCTACCTAAACGTGTAGTGGACAGGTGGGTATGCGCTCGACCCTCGCCCACTACCAACTTGAAAAGTATCTCCTGAATAACGCTCAAAACGTACTCCCAACAGGAATCGAAGTGGAAACTGTTCGCCTCAGGTTCTGGAACCAAACCGTCCAAGCAGCACATAGTTCCATTTTAAATGGGACAAATTACGGTAAGTTGGGGGCAGAACGGTGTATCGCATAGAAGTAAGTTTTTCACGATAAATGCATTGCATTATCCAGTGCTGCCCCAGCAAACAAATCGGATTTGGCCCAGGGTTCGTCCTCGTCTGGCCACGAGTCGTACTGGAGCCGGCCTGCGCCACACACTGGAGTCGTGCCGACTCTGGCCTGGCCAGACAGACAGTCGGCCAAGAAGAAAATTTGCGAGCTCTCATTTCGTCACATAACACAAACAACATCTTACAACGAATTTCATGCTTCTCAACCTAGCTTACACCTACCAGCCTAATGAATGAAACCCCTGCATATACGCACTCAGCCTACCATACACCGAACCCTGTGCTCCAGCGGACCAAATCTTATCTTCCACGCAAACCGCGCCAGTCCCCACTGCATCGCATCGACAGCAAGAACAACAAATTACGAAACAGAAAAATATATTGTGCATGGGATAAGCGAAGCTTTTTTCCTTTCACTAGCTCAAGTCCACTGTTTGTTTTGCTGACCGACTGGCAGGAACAATCTGATAAGAGGACATTACGACATGGCATGGCACATTACCTGTGAAACCGTCTCACATCACTCTGCGCGCCGTGCGATCTCTGTTCAGATATTTTGCCCCCTGAAACCACTGTTTGATGAGGTGGTGGATATTGATTTTCAACTCCGAGAAATAATTCTGTTCGTCACGGACGGCACCGACCAAAATGATGGATAATGTTAACGATGCTTACAAACGATGACATCGCACAATGGAGTGCTCATCAAAAGAGCCTTGTTATTGATGCCTAGACGGTTCACTTCACCACTGACCTCGTTTCCGAACACTTCGCGCACGCACTCGGCCGTTGTTTGGCCATATTGGATTTTCGATGGTATGCGGGTCTGGAAAGGTGATTTAAGAGAGATGATATCTTACCATCTGTTCTAACTATCGTGTGGGTTTAAACTTCTGTTGAAAATTTTACGCCTCCCGGTCGACCAACGGGAATTCATTACTGGTGGTTTTGCAAATGGGGTCCTCCTTCAGTGAAGCACTTGTGGAACCGACTGTGGAGAGTGATGCTAGAGAGGACCAAATATTATTCAATGTTGCTGTCATCTGTACCATGCGGTTGTCCATTAGCTTCATGGTTTCCCTCAAATGCATCATTTGATTGGAGAAGCAATGCATTCTTCGACGGATGTAGCTCTGGAAGTCTTCGTTTGTGAACTCGTCAGATGTCTGTGGGATGTTTCTAAAATAATGACTACCAACCCGAATGCCACCATACTAACCCTTTGTCCGGTTGATCAACATCCGCATGTATCATGGTGCTGAGATAACATGAAGCCACATAGAAACATGGTTTACCTGTCGATTACATTTAATTGTTTCATAGGGGAGCATGAGAAAAATTTGCTGACACGTATCACTGAAGGAGGCGCGCCTTGTGAAATATCACTGTCAGAGGGCGACAAGATGCGTTTACGTCTAAAAGTAAGTGAAGGCAAACGGGACACTCACTTGTTTCTCTTCTTGTATGCAGTGCATGCCAAGCAAGTGGCTAACCAGCATTGGCCGGCTGGACAGAAAGGCCCCACTGGCACACATCCCGGTCTTATTCCTTCGGGTTTACACTGGATATGTGGTGTGTTGGTGGAACTGCAATTGGTGCAGCGCAAGCCAGTTGCAGTGATATATAAG
>QNGE01000616.1:14344-26086 GCA_008508345.1 Paragonimus westermani
GTATATGGAATCCGTGGGAGTAAATTCCGATTCACATTCAAACCTCCGCGCGTATACTCGTGCACCTTGATAGTTTTCTTTGACCGCAACGAAACGGCATAATAGAACTTGCCGGTGTTCTTTAAACTACGGAATTCATGCAACTGAAGTTTACCCACAGGTGGCAATGTGTGGGATAAAACTTTCATTGCCTTCCACTGTTTCATCGTTGGTCAGGCAGCTATCGCGTTCCCGAGCAGCCAAGCATGACCAATAATCGCAACTTCCCTCGTCTGAAAAACGTAACAATATGATACACCTGCATTTTCAACGTATCATTATGCACCGTTTCCGGCATGATTTTCTAACACCGGTGACACATCATGTGTTCTCCGTGACTACCGATTAAGAATGACGAGCAGTTCAGTGGAATGTGTTCAAGAAGGGAATGATGGCGAATTCGTCATCATCAGGGATGGGGACACATTTGCACATGATAGAGGACAAGAACTTCATCTTCAGGGTGGTGGATAGGCCGGAGGCCCGATAAATACAGAGTTCGGATGAAGGGAAAGCATGGGAGCAGAACTCACGCACGCGTACGAAGAGCTTACAGAAAATGGTGTCGTTCTGCCTTTTGTGAACGCCGTACGGTTTGTTGTTCATCATAACATAATTGTACGGAGGCGCACAAGAAATGTAGGAGTTTGAACGTACCATGAACATGTTACGCTTTCATTTCACTGGGTTACATAGGTTAGTGACATAAGTCGGTGCACCTGTGCACTGTACGTGAGTGAGCATAGGATATTCAAACACTCGATTGTCCACTTGGGTAGCCGACTCCGTTCCCTTCACCAAACGAACGACGCTGTTCATGAAGCCGATACCGGTGCAGCGGCCCAAAGCGATGTACATCATTGCACAGTTGGGTGAGGCAATGCACATTATAAACCAATTGGTCGCCCCCATTCAAATGAACAAACTGGTCAACAAATTTAACGAGCAGAAAACGAGCACAGTCAATTAAGGAGTGGCACGTACTAGGATGGGAAAGTATATGAATGGAAAGAAATACGTTTAGGAAATTCTCGTGCATGGCTTCCCCCAATGTTGGTGAACATACCACATTTGCAGGAGTAGTCTATGGGTGGGTGGAAACTGATGCCTCTAGTTTTGTCTCAGCAGCCCGCTGCATGCTGCTAGACGGACACGAGCCTAAGCATTTCTCCTAGAAGCAAAAAATGTATCGTGGCACCATGGGAAACAAGATGCTCCAAGTCCAGTGGAAAACCGGTAACCACTTCCTGTGGCAGTTGAAGGAGCGTTAACAGGAATGTCATCCGTCGCGAACTGTAATAAGCACCTTTTATACACACCGACCACAACCATAACAACCGTTGTGACGCTTCGTTGGCTTGACGAAGTTGCGAGCTGGGGCATCGCAAATAACACACTTGATGCCCAGATGAATGGGCAAACGAAGATCATCGAGCGTCACGCCAGCACTGCGTATTTCCATCAGTTCGGACATAAAGAGCTACAGATATCCATTACCGGGGTCAGAGCGCCCACGACCGTAACGAGAACCAATATCAAATGGGGTGTTTGTAAAGAAATGCATAATGCGACCCAGTATGGGCCACAACTCGGTACCAGTATAGCCAAACAACGGCACCTCGTCTATATTCACTTGCATGATGATATGGTCACCGTTGGTAAAGCGGTGACAGTTATGGACGCTCCGCAAACATGTCGGCATCCTTGTGTGTGCATAACATCCACTGGTGAGCACTGTCTTGTGTGCCTTGCGAAGAGTTCTGCGGAATGTGCGCGAATCAGGCGGCAACTCAAGAACGAAGGGTTTCAGTAAAGTTGACAGTTATTACATCTCAGTACGCAACTGATTTGGAGTAGATTGCAAACAATCGGATGGCACCGGAAATACTAGACATTACGGGCGACTGACTGGCTGCAAATGCAATGAGTGTAGAAAGGCGGAACCTACCACTGGAAGTGGATACTCGACAGCCCTTTTCCAGTACGTGATGTGGTGCTCAGAGCATCAGTTGCATCACCTGAACCACTTGCAGTAGGTTCGTTAGATATTTCTCCAGTATAGCATGGAGAAGATATACAATGTTTGACTTGCAGGCTGCACTAAGTTTGTCAGTCGTATGCTGTCCTCGTTAACTCAACACGATGCATACTTTTCGTCCAGCGCGCGCAGTTTATTTCTTTCACGTTCGATACGCTTGTTAATAGTTCATCTGCAGTACCATCCTTTAACTCCACCCACTTTAATTGCGACAACTAGTGAAATCAATCCTCCTGGTTTGTGTGTTATACTTGTAAGTGAATAACCGTTATAAGTCTACCTTAACCAAGCAGAAAACATGCGATACAGATAACGCGTTCAAGAGGCTTTTAACAAAACTGCAAGTGACGAACGACCGCAGAAGACGCAACACAACAACATTCACCGTGCACCAAATGAATGTAACTGCGAACGCGCTTCTGACAGAGACATCCACTTAAGCAAACGTACGCAAAATGGCGGCAATCGTGAATCCATAACAATGAAGTGGTTTTAACTCGATAATTTTACTTAAATGCGTATAATAACCGAAATAAGCATGCCGATCATGGTTCTTTATTCGATTACGATTCGCTTAATGTGTTGTCGACTGCTGGCCAGATCTTGGCCAACACCGCGGAGTCGGCCATGTGTTTGCTGGGTCTTCGATGTTATATGGTGAAGCTGCATGATGGAACTGAATAACTTATCGGAGTAGGCTCACACGTCCTTCATTTTGCACTGCCGTCCACTTTACTGTCATCGCCCGCGAACTTCGGTCATCTATTGGTAATTGGCTAACAAATAGTAACAATCAACCTGCACTGAACGTTTAGGGGGTAATCCCATTTTTATCGTGTCGTCGCTGGAAGGTAGGTTATCGGATGTGTAATGCACCCACATTTCCTCGGCATGTTCGAAGTCAGCTGCAATGGAATATGGCTGTTTGTTACATAATAATAATAATAATAATACCTGCAGATTATCTTCACTCCCCTTTAACGGCGTAAGCGATGGACCTAGAGCCTTTGCCTTTAGGCTGATCAAAATCGACATTAGAGCCTGATAATGCTGTTTTGGCACCAGCGGATCTTGTATGTCGAATGATTTCTTTCACCATGTTTCGTAAATATAATTATATTTTCTGATTGACGTGGACGTGGGTGGAATGTGACCAGATTATATAGGATAATGGTATCACCGATGCTAATTATATGAGAAACTTCAAATTAAATAATCACGCAGTAATTACTCGCCTTTTTTAAAACGCGCGCGTTTTTGTAGCGCAAGCGACCTCGCGCCTACTTCATGATCACGTCTTTCGAAGAGTAAAACAACGAAATTTCCAACAACGGATTTTAGCGATTTCAGGGAATGAAAGGCATCACAGAATTACGATTGCTGTAATGTGGAAACCACGATCGCCTCGAAGTTTTGGTGCAGACTTTTGGATTACTGATACTTTTGAGCTGAAAACAGCCAGAGTTGCCGAGAAGTTGGTGATAACAGCACCCAAGGTTCTTCGCAAAGTTCCCCTCGAAAAGATGAATGCACATTCGCCCATGACTAGAAACAGCAGGAGAATTTGTTACTGATGGTTGCGTTACACAGAGTCAGTTTGCATTCTGCTGAGGCCACCTTGGAAGATAGCAAAGCAACTTATGTAGTTTCCCCAAACGGCGGAAATTTTTGGCCCTGCAGTCTCGGCCCAGAACAAGCCTCCGTCCCCAGTTCTAGACGCGCCCATTCTGAACGCTTTTAAGTTCTCTTTGAATGCATATCTCGAGCCCAGAAGGATCTTTTGTGTACAACCGCCAAGTTGCTAATATCAGGGATACACTTACCCGGACGTGATGCAATAGATCATCGGAGGTGCAGATTGAATAACTTTTGAACGCAATGTACAAACTGTCTTGCGTTCCCATGTAGAAGACACAGTCATGGAAGTTAGTTAAAAGGGTTGAGTACCGGCCGAATGTACCGGTTCGATAGGTGACGTTTGTGTAGCATGATTCTCACCAAACACGGACCTGACGTGAGCGCAACCAATCAGGCGGCAGTAATCTTGTGATCCCTTCAAGCTTGTTAGACGCAGAATGAAATCGTAAGCTTTAAGACTGTCATACGAATGACGCCATACGTAGGTCAGCTTCCAATGGAAGGGTATTACGGCAAAACCTCTTCGATCTTGCTGAGGATGGCTGAGGCCAGCCACATTTAGCCTGGTCTGCTGCACACCTTAGCAGCTAACGACCTATCTGTCTTCTGTTGAAATGATGATTTTCAAACGTAGCTGATGGAGTAACACTGACTCCCAGGGCCCTCTGCGAGGTGTCATTCTGGTGCTCTTCCGTAGAAGCGTTTGGAGAGGACGTTTGGACATCCGAGGTAGAATGTCTAGGAGACGTTTGCAAACGATTTCAGGTTGTGTAATGAAAGAAATTCGTTAATGAATTTGCGTCGCGCTTTTTACGAGAGGAATTGTGCATTGAGAACCGACACAAAATAAGACTGCGTGAGGATACGAGGATGTGGCATACTCATTCGATGTACACAACGGTAAGAAACACCAAAGTAATATTGATGACCAGACGTCTTTCTTTCGTGGAATTCGGAAAAGCTTCAGCATTTTGTCTTATAAAAATATTACACCTCACGTACAAACACATAGTTACCGGCAATTTACAAAAACTTGTATACAATACACTTTCACTTTCAAATTCCCCTCGTCTTCTGGCGGTTGTCTTCCTAGTAGAAGTTGGCCAGTTACTGCCCGGATCGTTGCATCCACCTTCTGCGCTGCTTGTAACTTTCAGTGATCGCTCTCCAGCTCATTATGGTTGGCGGCATCCGATTCGGATTAGCCTGTCACAGTGACCGAAGCCAAAGGACGCCTGCGCTTATATATCACTGCAACTGGCTTGCGCTGCACCAATTGCAGTTCCACCAACACACCACATATCCAGTGTAAACCCGAAGGAATAAGACCGGGAGGTGTGCCAGTGGGGCCTTTCTGTCCAGCCGGCCAATGCTGGTTAGCCACTTGATTGGCTAATAAGGAAAGGAAACTCTTATCTCTCGGAAACTAAACAGAGAGGCTGCAATGACGAGATCTACACTGAGAAGAAAGATTTTTGAAGTGTAATACAAGAAGCGTTGCAGTATAGGGGTGCAGGTTAGTGCATCCCAGAGAAGAAAAAAGGATGAAAAGCAAAGTTCTCATTGGACTATGAAAAGCCAGGCAGACAATCCATCATACAATGCACCAGCAAAGCCGGAGAAGAGAATGGGTAGAAGACCACAGACACTCAGGTTTCTGAAAAGAAGAGCGGATTAATTGTCAATGACCACGATGTTGGCCGATGCAGTCATTAACAGAAGTAGAATAGGTATACCGATTTGACCTACCTGAGCCTAGCGTACTCGCCGCCTCTTCGCCGACGGGGTACTATGAGTACGTTGGTGACCTACCAGCCCCAAACGGCCAGCGCATTCGCGGCCGCACACATCACAACGCCATATAGTCACGTCACCGCGACCTATGGCACCGATGGTTCCTTTGCGTACCGCACGCTTCCGCTCGCGACCACGCAATAGTTGCTCGTTGAACGCTCGGACGCCCGCCCGAACCGTATTCCTCCAGGCCGTCCGGTTCAACGCCAAATCTTCCCAACATCTAAAATCAATGTTACAACGTGAAAGACTTACCTGCACAACATCCTGGTACCTCCGCTTCTGGCCACCGGGATTTCGCTTACCTGACTTCACTTGTCCGTACAGTAACTGCTTCGGGATACGGTCATCGCCCATCCGACGGACGTGACCGAGCCAACGGAGCTGGTTCAGCATCAACATGGCTTCCATCCCGTCCATGTCCGCTCGCCGCAGTACCTCAGTGTTCGGAATCATGTCCGACCACCGAATACCCAACATGCGCCTCAGACACTGAACATGGAAGCGGCTCAAATAGCTCACGTTCCGCTGATACAGTGTCCACGTCTCACTGCCGTACAGCAGGATAGACAGCACCATTGAGCGGAAGACACACAGCTTGGTAGCCATCTTCAGGCTGTGATTCTTCCAGACACGCCTTTAAAGACCTCCGAAAGCAGCGCTAGCCTTTGCCACACGCGATCTCAACTCGCGGTCCACGGACAGATCTGTCGACAAGTTGCTACCCAAGTAGCAAAAATCCCCGCAGCCATTCACCGTGTCTCCAGCGATGCTACCAGCTCATTACTGTTAACTCTAACCACTTCCATACCTAACTCATCCGTCTGTTGCGTTCGGGAGGGCAAATACGAAACAGTTCTCTTTTCCGGCTACATGGCGAATTATGAGGTCGTACTCCTGTAGCTATGACCCTGAACAAACTGATTTTCCTTGTGGGTTCCTCACCGATTCAGTCTACCCCAACGGGAAACGTCGGCCAAGCAACTACAGCCTCCATTTTCCCATGGCTCACACAATTGCCAGACACTCCTTCTCTGACATTTAGCAGTTTCGTTCAGCGGGAGTGAGTATACGACTGGCATGCTCCATAACACCGTCTTTCTGCTTTAGTATAGTTCCGATTCCTACACCAATGGCACCCATCGGGACAAAAGCTGCTCTATCCAGTCACTGGCAATCTCATGACCAGCTGTCCCTTCTTCATCAATCGTTGTATCTCAACAAACGCTTGAATGGCTTTTTCTGACCAGTGAAACTAGCGATCTTTCTTTAGAATTTCGTGTAATGGCCTCTCGAGGACACGGAAGTTTTTGATGAAGCCACTGTGGAACCCAACGCGATCGAGGAGCTGTCCCGACGTCCTCTTTGATGTTGGCACCGGGATAGCCTCAAACTCCAGGAGTTTCTAGGACAGTGGTTAGGGGTCACTGTGACTGACCCTTTGACCGAGAAGTACTCGCGTTTGTTTCGCCAGCTAAGACTTTGAACTATTGATCCATAGGCCGGCTTGTTCAGTCTTTTGCAATAAAGCTGGAACATGCACTGTATTTTCTGTCTAATTCGCGCCGCAAATAACGATATCGCATTCATAGACAACGGTGCTACGCAATCCGTCTAGCACCTTCAGGATCAGTCATCTGAATGAGAAGGGGTGCCTGAGAGCCCGAACGGCATCCGTTTGAAGCGGCATTGCTTTTCGCCTACTATAAAGGCTGTTTTTATCCCGGTTCGACCGCTTAATTGAAACTAGCCCGTATCCAGATCACAAGTCCAACATCGTAAATGCCCTGGCGTTCTGTAGTTTGTGAACAATTGCTGAAATTTGCGCACCACTTCATTCAGCAACTGACTGTCACAAGTTGGTATGGCTCTGGGTGCGTTCGCTTCAGATTGTCCGAACTAGGGTCTGCGCTTTATCACTAATGGAATCATCCCATAATTCGTTACCAGTTTATCATGCTCCAAATCAACCACGGCCTCAGTGTGGTCGAGAAACTCCGTTCCTAGTATAACCTGACTTGTCTCGGGGAAAACGCCGAAAGGTTGTTTGATTACGTGACCATATTCTGCCAGGTCATTCGATTTGAGGATAAATCCACCGGCTGTTCCAACGGCCATCACACGTGGCTGAACAGTATTCTCTGACCTCGGTCCAACCAACGAAATCGTGTCCTCAGTGTTAATCAAACAGTACTTCAAGGTATCATTGATTTCTAACCTGGCTTGAACCGCTGTCTCATTAACCGCCTCTATTACCGAATCTCCCTTTCCCGAAAAAAAGTAATGGGCGAAACTTTGATCTAAGTACGACTTTTCCTTGCCAAGCGGGCAAAACCTTCGCCGGTGTCCACGTCTTCCACATCTGTGACAGAGGTCGCCACGGTTCTACTCCTTCTTCACCTTCGAACCCTTCACTTCCTGAGTCAGCCTTTCCACTGCGTCTTGAAGGTCATTCCGTTCACCTGGATCGCTCGTTGACTGCCGGGGAGTTTTCTGCCAGCAAGTGTCAAGCTGTATCAGCCAACTGTTTCAGCGTCATCGGCTGTGCAATGAGAGCAACCACAAGCTGATCCCGGACTGTTGGTGGCATTCCTTTCAAGAACTGTTCCGTCAGCATGTGCTGTTCTGAGTCCCGGTCCAAGTGTTGCAGTGCTCTTGACAACGCTGCAGGAACCGTGCTTCAGTGGTTGTTGTGGCTACCAATGGGTACTTATACTGCACATAGGTGATGGAAGCAAGCTATTATGAAGATCTGTTCCCTTGAGTAGGGTGTTCTGAAGACACCACGGCTCAACCAAAGGCAAGTCCTAACTTACCGGGCTGGTGTGGCAGACACCACTTTGCGCTGTAATTGTAACACACTTCCACTCATGCAATTCCTCCGTAGGTGCTCTGGTATCACAGGTGAATAGCTAACGCCTAGCTTCGGGTATCGGAACAATTTCATCTTTAATGCCTCGAGGCGTTTTACAGCCTCTTTCTTACTATTAAGCAGTACCCAACCACCTTGTCTTCATGACAGACCTATCTCATGGTGACCGTTAGTAGGTTTTATGCTGCCCCCAGGTTTATTTAATGCTTGTCTGTCATCCATAGAAGGTCCTCTGTTTTCTGAAATGTTTGACTGATAAATCTAATTTACACGTGGTCGAATAGTGTTACTTAAAGAGAATTGACGTGCTCCGACAAAGTTTACGTAGCGTTCATCCCACAGTATGTTGGGACACAGACCACTAAGACCCCAGCCTAAATTCAAGTAACTGCATACGGCTCATTACTGCCGTCTAGCCTCTGTTCCAGTATCCAATGTGTCCGAGTCCCCAAGCTCCTAGTCGAACTCTCAAATGGGAAATCCCTCAATTGGGCCCATTTTCCCATCTCAAAGTGTTGAGCGACATTGGCCCTCGTCAGTTGGTGGTTGTCCCATCATATAAACAGAAACAGTCGTGCTGAAACACTGATGACACAGACAGTTCATTGTCTTGTGTTGCACAGCTTCCGTAAAAAGTGCTAAACATCAAATGACATGGCCGTTCCTGTGAACCAATCATCCTTGCAACAGATTCGTTGATTAACGTAGTTTCAGATCTTTCGCTTAAAATGGCGTAATTTGTTACCGACGCGTCTGGACTAACCAAACTTGATGGAAAGAATCCTAAGCATACACTACCCAGGATGGAGATAGCCTGGCACAGGGATGAATTTACCTTCTTGTCTTGACTTAGTTTCGGCTCTTTCATGAACCAGTGTATGATGGCGTCGATCACAACCGGGTATTGCACATCGCATCTGTATTTTACGGGACTTCTGCAAATGTCTCGCTTTCAGGTAAACGAAGCAAGACCGGCCGTTCTTTGATGTTGCCTTCCGTTGCTTCAATATTTGATTCACGAAACAAAGTAGGATAATTGAAACAACAAATTCCTTCCAGCTGTCTGAATATAATATTCAGAAAACAAATTACGGTATGGATTCATTCCACACACTCTCGTCAGTCGTACACGCGTGACTAACATGAAAAAACGACAAAACAAGAATTAGTATCGTGATTTGCGTCTTCCGACTATTCTATTTCAGCGGTGAAATATTATTAACATTTTAGGTTCATCCTCTTGTACAGTGCACTGAGTGCGATGTTACAATTGAGACACCGGACTCCTGAGGGTTCGGAAGATGCCCAGTTACTTGACCTGCTCTCCAAGCGTGCAGTCAACTGGTTGTACTGGCTAACGTTCACCGCGATCCTTTTGTGCAACGTCCGAAAGGCCGCTAAAGGCAGATTCCCTTTCAGACTCAGTTATTTTCTTAGCAACTGCCACCCATCTTCCCTATGGACGGCTGGGTAGCCGCTCAACTACCTTGATGAGTATGGTTGAGCAGTTTGGTTCTACGCTGTGTTCCAGCTGCATCAACATCGCTCGAGAGCTCTTCAACTGACACTCTGATCCAAGCAGGCCATCGGCATTGCAGGCGACCCATTGAAAGCTATGAAAACTTGCCTATATACCGATTACAAGACGTTATGTTGGCGGCTAAGCTGGTGATGGCAAAAACACGCGGTGTTTAAGTGCCTCCTTTGCTATGCCACGCATCACTGACGAACAGAGATGTTTCGTTCCATCGTCGACCGGCTTATTTGCTACGTTACCTTCAGCATTTCTGGCAAAGGTAAAACAAATCTCAGAGGGTACATGGGAGCTGTCTACCCTAGTTTTCGGAACACGGACTCTGAGATTCAATGGTCTGAGAACCCGTTGCAACGACTCATTAGGGTCTAGACAAAAAGGAGGCATTCCATAAGCCCGCTAATGAACAGAGAAATTGATGTTTTTCTTTGGTGAAGCATTAAATCAAGTCTCGGTTGAAGAGAAGGGTTCGGATCCCACGAGCCTACGGCTTCTCTTGTCAAACTCGAATAGTCTATACTTCAACTCTAGCTTATCTGCATTTAAGACCAACTCGCCCTGCAATAAGTTATGAGAAATCTCATCAGAAGCAATCGCCAGAGCATAATTAAGACAAACAAAGGGAACAATAGTTGATTTAGAATCTCTTTAACCCTGCTGAGTCCCCCATTGTCCTTGCAGTCATAGCATGACGGGATTTGTGGCTAATTCTAGGGACCCAATTAAGTAGTAATCGAACTTAACAATACTCGGTTCACAGGGGGCCTTATTGGTGAGAAGTTTCATGGAGAAATTTAAGAAGTTGGAAATAAATGCGTCACCGGCAAACTCCAAAGAACCAAGGTTAATAGAAATTGAGGCGTGTAGAGACCAGCGATCGTGTGGCTTGTCTAGTGTGGTTCGATGCCTATTGAAACTACATTACGACCGGTCTTCAAGAAAGGCGTTTTAAATTGTTAGTGGACGGGGTTCAAGCTCACACCCACTTGTTAAATACACATTGGTGATTTCAGTTAACCAGCAACTTTCTTTCAGCACTTTTGTTTCGGTTCACCACCACGAGCTGGTTAGCCCAAATAATGAAATTTTCGGCTCTTTTCTTTCGGTCTCTACCACAAATTGGTAAACCTCAATAGTGAACATTTATTTTCTGAACGTTCCTCTCCTAATTAGCTACGAATTGCTCCGTCGTTACAAATGGGTAGACTTGTTCGTCTTCCAACGCATTTTCATTCGCACTCCCAACACAAATTGGTGAGTCCGTTCCTTTCTGCAAGATCGCTTCAGCCTGGACTATACGTACTGATCCGATGCCCCTCAAGTTTAGCGCGCTTCACATCTACTTTTAGTGTTGTTATCGATTTCACTACGTTCGTCATTTATTACCACTAAACTTAAGTGTATTCGCCTTCCAGTTTCACGTTTTTGCCCTCCAATACGTTTTGCGTGCAATTTTGTACGGCATCAGCTAAAACACAGGGTTACTGTTGACACTGCAATCTTCAATCCCTACTGGTCACAATGTTGTTCCGTCGCTATTCACATCCTTGCTCATCCGCCTGTTCCAATTGCAAGCCACACGTCTACGGTTGGCGGCCTCCGAATCAGATTAGTCTGTCACAATGACCGAAGCCAAAGGAAGCCTGCGCTTATCCATCACTGCAATTGGCTTGCGCTGCACCAATTGCAGTTCCACCAACACACCACATATCCAGTGTAAACCCGAAGGAATAAGACCGGGAGGTGTGCCAGTGGGGCCTTTGTGTCCAGCCGGCCAATGCTGGTTAGCCACTTGATTGGCTAATAAGGAAAGGAAACTCTTATCTC
>QNGE01000616.1:30053-51313 GCA_008508345.1 Paragonimus westermani
AAGTCCTAGTCAGCACAGCCCTCCGGATCAAAACAGCACGCAAGCCATACGTCTAGCGACATATGCGCACACAACCTGCGCGTTTGACCAGGCAAACAATTTGAGCGATATCGGACACACTTAATCCTTCACGCCAAGGCGTTTTCGTAGGTTGTTGGTAGACCACTTGCGTCCGTTCCACTCATCATTTGCATCGTTGTACAGCTACAAATCTCATCCCATTCAAGATTGTTTCTTGTGGGCGCTGTCATTATTATTCAACCATACGGCTATTTCGTGATGGATTCGTGTTGGATTCCCCGCACACTTCCCAAACATGCTCCAGCAAGGAAAAAGCGTTTGGAGTAAAATTTCGTATTCCATAATTTCCACTGTTTTGCACATTTTGCCTTCCTCAATTTTACATGTATACTTGTTGTTTAAACCATATGAATCGATAGTACAATTTTTGTCAAAGGTCACGTTCCGTCTCTGCTCTGTGCCGCCTTTAGAGGGTTAAAGGCTCACGGAATCAACCATCTACTCTAACGTATCTCCGGATTTATCTGTCGTCGCAATTATCTTCACTTTGGACTCAAAATCCCTTTGAAACAAAACGAAATATCGCACCCACTGGATACTTTCATTCAGTATGGTGAAACCCTAAACCAACGTCCCTTCACAAAATGTTGTGAATCAGTTCCCTTTATTTTCATCACAGCTTGACTTCGTGTTCATATCTAAGCTTTACATGATGTTTAGACCCTCTACATAAGTTGGGGTGGTCCATCAATTTGTGCGATCGTGTACACCTCGGATTATGCGTCCTCAAGACTCAAACCACTAACGTCTGCTACAGCATCACTTAGCGATAGGTTATTTCTCACGAGATCAGAAATCTCAACACTTACTCCGGGCTTCTAGCACGGATAATTCATCGGACGCGCCAGCGTGCTCTCAATCTTACTTCTGGTACCACATTTGTAACATTCAGGGCCGGCCCAGAGACAGTCTCTGTCGCCCGTCCGTACGAGTACGGATCCTGCCATGGCACATCTCAGCCAGCATCGGACCCTGCGACGTTGTAAGCACTACCTTACGCTGATAATGAAAGAGGAACACAACTAGCAACAATGCCCTTGCTGCACGGTTATTTCTGTTTGCTCAGTGGCGCATAATCACCTATGATCCTCACCCCTCACTTGTTTCTGAAGCACCACATCAGGCTGCACAATGTGATTCGCGCATGCTTCCAAGGAATTATTCACCTTCTTTGCGTAAACCATAGTTATCCTCAACACGATAGAATTTCCTACTAAACGATTGCGCGGATAAAACTACCGCCACCAAACCTACACCATCTGCTTCATTTCAATCCACCTGTCGTTCATTCGCACGACCTGCCTGAGGATATTTGCCAGTTCAGACGTCGCGTACTATTCCTAGACGTTCTGACCAATCCTTTTGTCAAGTGTCATATGTGCGCGTTCATCGGATAAGGTTTTTAGCAACAAGCATTTTCTAGATTTTCACGTCGAGCTCCAATACTTCCACTGAATACCCAGTGAAACTTGACCTCCATGACTATGGTGTGAACATTTTTTTGAAAACGTTTTAAAAGAACTGCCGAACCTTTTGAAAACCAGCAAACCATTCAAAATATGGCACACGTCCAACTTCCATCCCAGGTGAGTTTCACACTTCTTTCAGGTTTCTCACTCCCCATATGTTTGTCTACATTTCGAACACTGTGGAAAACTTCAACGTTCACTGAGTCTTCCAGAACTCGCCAGAAGACCATTCAACGTAAATCCCCTCAAGCCCCCATCTTCTAGCCTGCGACAGACATTTCATCCTGACCGCATTTGTGCACCTTGCAATTTGAACCTTTCAGAGTCTTCGCATTTTAGAAGCCTAGTAGGGTAGAAGGAAGTACAATGATGCTATCTATGGTGAGTATCTATCTACATTCAACTGACACACTTCGACATTGTCGTCGTGGAGTGAACGAACTGGCAAACCGACTCGAAGAAAATTCCACCTATCCTACGCTCTGCCCCTTACGTACATTTATTCATCAAGCTTCTGCACGCATCTTCACCGATGTGGCTCGTGACTGTCTCCTTGTCATGCGAAGCTCGCCCCACTACGATCATCACTCAAGCGAACGGAGGTCATTGTCGACAGTCTTATATGTAAGGACTCCACGACCTCGGAAGTATGCAACTTCCTAGCTACATTACATTCGCCAATCCATACACTGAGCCCGACAATTCATACTATTCACACATTGGGTCAGTTTCAACCTTGATTGGTGCAGTATCGTAAATAGGGGAACTTTGTGGTCTCAGGTCTTTTGTGCATGCAGTAATCTGTTAATGGAGACGATAAAGCGGAATTGGGCTCACTGAAACAAATGGCCGAAGTTGGGACGATGCAACATGGCTCCGTGAGAGAGAGAAAATGGTAGGAATCATAGGTTGCTTAAGAGGAAATGTAGACGAAAAATGTTTGATTTCAGCATTTAGAATTTCACGGAAACAAAACTAGTTAATAGTAAGGGAAATGGTAACGACAGCTGAATTAAGAATAGAGACTAATGCAGTTTATTAGAAGGTAAAAAACGTGGAGCCACTTTTAAAAAAACTTGACAACCAAATCAAGCACATCAATCTCAGGAATAATGTGACCGACCATAACAAACTTAACAAAAAATACACTCATGAGATAAAAGCAACATGCTTTTATGTTCGTTTCCGGGTATGAACGGTTTCTCGATGTGAAATCAATGGGAAGGAAACCAGGGTGAAAGTTTGTACAGTCCTACTATGGGATGCTACGGTATTTGTGCCTTCTCTGACGGCCGTACGATCCGTAGGCAAACTTAACTTTTCCGTCATAGTTTAGTGAGTACGTGTACTGAATTAACGTGCCCTCAGGTATACGCAGAAATACCAGACGCGAAATAAAAATACAGATAATTGCGGAGACCGAAAATATATTATGCGATAATTACAAATGACGTCGATCAGCGCTAGACGACACCGATACGCGAAATAGCTAGGGAGGCTAAGAACCCGACCGCCGAGCGCGCGAGCAAGCCGGAAAGGGTGTATGGCGCGCTTGGCGCGCATACGTCGACAAGCATGCAAACGAACAAACGCGATCTCATGCATCAGGCAGACGGTAGGCAAAGATCTTTAAGGTCTTATGTACAGTGTGAGCTAAGATTTTAGGAGGGATTTTACACATCGTACAGCAGGCAGACCGGAGGTATCTCCAGGTCACTACACAGCCCTCCTCCAGAAGAGTACTGCGAACAGAACCCTTCGATCTACGTGAGGATCAACTGTGGTCAGCCACCCTTGGCCTAGTCTAGATCACGCTGACCAGTTTGCGGTTGATACTGCAATCCCTAGACGCCCCAGGTGGATTATTACCAGTGCCAACAGTTCCTAGCGAGCTCCTACTCGAGTGTCCTCTCCTACGGTGTCGAAACGAATGGGAGAGTTGAGAGTTCGCATGTCGTGGTCCTGGGGATAAACGTAGTGGTCGCATAACAGAATTCGCGTTGCAAACTTTGATCGATCCAGGACGTGAGTGCGTGCACGCAAATGGAAAATGATATAGGTAAGTTTGGGCACACAACTGGTAAACTTACCTGGCGAACATAAATACGCGGACATGCATGGGAACGTTTTATTTGGTTTTCAAAAGGAGATTTGCGATTTTTCAAGTTTTCAAAAGCTTTTGCGAATTTTTTGGTTTTTCGTAGTGCTGAAATAAAAGAGAACCTAACGAATCTTAGTCATCTACCAGACGTTTAGGCCAATGCACCCAACGACCCGAACGTGTTACGATAGGTGCTGGCGTTGTCAGCTATGTTGTGTCCGAAGATGATGCGCTCGGACAAGGCTGTTGGAAGGCTGTTGCATGCCTGGCCGCGGGATACAGAGGAGCATTTGAGGCTTCCTCAGTCCTTTCAAAGTAGGCAGGCTTCAGGCGGTCGATGCTAACGGTGTCCCGAATACCCTGGCGCTCGAGTACGTAGAAGCCGTCCTTCCGTTGAAGCACATTGAATGGACCTTCGTAAGTTCGCCCGAACGGGCGTCGTGAACCATCCAAGCGGAAAAACACCTGTGTACAATCGTGGAGGTCTTCGGGAACAAACACCTTGCATTTTGGTTCTCGTGTGTCCGTGACGCCGAGGCGGCGCACGTGCGAAGCAAGTTGCTTGGCGTAGGAAGCATCGTATCGAAGTGCGTCTGTGGCGGACGAGAAGTAATCGCTAGGAAGACGCAGCGGTTGGCCAGGAAGCAGTTTTGCGCTGGAAACGTGAAGGTCGGCCTTGAGGGCCGCGCGAATGCTGAGTAAAACCGTTGGCAGGGCTTCCGTCCAACGGATTGCATCGACGGCGGCAAGGGATGCTTTTAGTTGTCAATAATAGCGTTCGACCATACCGTTCGCAGCCGGATGGTATGCCGTAGTCGGTGTGCGATGACATCCGAGTGCGTTGAAAGTCTCCGCAAAAGAACCGCTCTCGAACTGGGGGCCGCGGCCGGTTGTAACCGTGGCCGGGAAACCGTGAGATGCTACCGAACGCCCAACAAATGCGCGTGTTACGGTCTCCGAGCGGACGTCGGGTATAGGGCCGGACTCTGGCCATCGCGTGAAGCGGTTTACTATCATCAAGATATGGGTCATGCCTTTCGAAGGTGGCACAGGACCTACAATATCGATGTGAAGATGCGCGAGTCGAGAGGTAATCGAAGGGTATCGGCCAATCAAGATCGACACGTGGCGGTGTACCTTAGTTTGTTGACAAGCTAGGCAAGATCGCACCCATGTGCGAAGTTCCTTTTGCATACCAGGCCAGACGTACCTATCGGAAACAAGTTTGACCGTGGTCCGGATGCCAGGGTGGACAATGTTGTGTGGAGTGTCAAACACGCGACGTCGTTAGGCCGGAGGTACGACTGGACGAGGGCGTCCAGCGGAGGTACCGCATAAAATCGTTCCCGGTGCTGTTTGTATTGGAAGATCCGCAAGGCGCAATGATGAATGCGGGCAGGAAGCGTGAAGATCGTTTTCCGCACGTTGTGCGTCGGCCATAACTGACAAGTCGATAATGTCGTGGCCGACAAGTGCTGATACGCGTGACAGAGCGTCAGCCACAATGTTGTCACCGCCAGAGACTGGTCGTACGTCTTTAGAGAGCTGCGATATGAAATCAAGGTGGTGCACTCCGCGGGATGAATGGCGTTCGGAGCGATTGTGGAAGGCGTATACCAACGGTTTGTGATCAGTGAAGATCACAAATTGGCGACCTTCGAGGGCGTATCGAAAGTGATGAAGGGCAAAGTAGATTCCTAGTAACTCACGACCGAACGTGCTGTACCTCGATTCGGCGGGTAACAAGCGTCTGGAGAAAAATGAAAGCAGTCTTCAGGTGCTATCGACGAACTGTTGGAGTACGGCACCAACAGCTGTATCGGAGGCGTCTACAGCTATGCTCCTGATGGCGGTAGCGTCGAAATGGTGAAGCATCAGTGCGTCGGCTAGCGCGTCCTTGGTGCGATCGAACGAGTCGACGGCTGCTTCTGACAACTGGACGTTGCCGTTGGAACGGCCACGGGGTAAGTCGGTCAGAGGCTGCATGAGTTGCGCGCAATGCGAAATAAAACGGCGGTAATAGTTGACCATGCCGTTGAAACGATGGACAGCGTTGAGAGTTGTAGGGCGCGGGAAGTCGCGAATCGCTTGTACGCTGTCAGTCAGCGACCGGATGCCGTGCCGATCGACATGATGCCCTAAGAACTCGACTGCTGGCGGACGGAAAACGCATTTATCTCCATTCGCAGTGATGTCATACGCTGCAAACCGTTCGAAGGACAATCGAAGGTGATTCTGGTGCTCCTCTTCGGAGGCACTCGCCACCAAAAAATCGTCGATGTAGGAATGGACAACGTCGAAACCTCTTGTAACGTCGTCGATAAATCTTTGAAACGTATGAGCAGCGTTCCGGAGACCAAATGGTATGCGCAGAAATTCGAACAAGCCAAATGGCGTGATTACCGCGGTTTTGCCGACGTCGTCTGTGGCAACTGAGATCTGGTGGTAGGCACAAACCAGATCGAGCTTCGAGAACACACGGGTGCTTTTCAGGCTAGCAGAGATGTCCTAAATATGCGGAATGGGGTACCTGCCCGGCACCGTGGCGTTGTTAGGCGCGCGATAACCTACACATGGGCGCCAGTCTCCCGACTTTTTCCGCGCCATATGAAGAGGCGAAGCCCAGGGACTATAGGACGGGCGAGTGATGCCAAGCTCAATTATGTGTTCGAACTCGGCGCGCGCTATATTCAGCTTATCCGGTTGTTAAACGACGGTCTTTAGCGAACACCGGCGGGCCAGTGGTGACGATGTGATGCTGCATTGCACCAGTCGCTGGCGGCAGCGAGGTCGACTGTCTGAAGACGGTCGGAAATTGTTCGACAAGAGGGGCGTAATTGCTCGTGATAACCGGGCGATACACGGGACTGATTGGAACCGCGTTGGGCAAAGTCCCGGTAACAGACAAGTTCGTTTTACGGTCGATTAGCCGACGGTGTCGTGTGTTGTGGCAGTTAAGCATTAGTGTTAACCACCGATGTATTGCTGTCTATGATGATGATGATGATGATGATGATGATGATGATGATGATGATGGTGTCGTGTGTAGACTGGCTGGTAGAAGTGCTCGAGAAAATCGATGCCAATGATTGGCATATGGAAGTCTGCCACGGTAAAAAACCATCGAAAAGCGCGGCAAAGAACTAAGTTCGATGTGTGAGAACGCTGGCCATAAACGGTAATAGGCGCACCGTTTTCTGCGCGTAAGGTTGACTGCGCCTGCGTAAGTCGTTTGCGAGAATCCGGTGGGAGAACGCTGATGTCTGCACCAGTGTCGATGAGGTAGCGAACTCCCGACTCGCGGTCTCGAATGAAAAACAGACGACTCCGACAGCCAGCAACGTCGGCCGCCGCGACGAGTTGGCCGGCTAGTTTCCCTGGTCCTTTATGGAGAAGGAGCAGAGACTGCGGCAGAATCGAGCACGGTTACCAAACTGCTGGTACCACCAGCAGTGGTCGGGTTTGGCATTTCCTGTGAGCACTCGTCGCCTCCTAGAAGTCGACCGGGCTTCTCTTTTGTTAGGCTTATGTGAGGGCGAGTGCGGGCGCGAGCTTCGAGTGCTGAGCACCTGGATCTGGCGTGCGAGTTCGTTCACACGATCGGTCAGCAGTGCCAGTGGTTCCGGCGCTGGTGCGGATACTTGGGAGACCTGTTTACCGTATGCCTCCCAGATACGATCGGCTGTATCAGCACATTGCGACAGGGCCGCTTGACGGTTGGCGCTGAGGATATTTTGCATATTCCTAGGGAGTCGCTGGATCCATAACTTCTTCAACAAGAACTCCTCGAGCCAAGTCAAGCCTCCGAAGCTCTGCATATGGCGTTGAAGCTGTGAGGGCTACTGGTCACCTAACTCGGTGAAACCCAGCAGCTGGGCAATGCGTTGACGGTCCGAAAGGCCAACGCGCTTGATAATGGCTTCCTTAAGCTGCTCATATGGTTTAACGGAGTCTCAAAGATCCAAGATGTCGTCCACCTTGTCTATGACGTGAGGCGGGAGAGCAGCAACCGCATGGTGGAAATTCGTTAGTTCCGTGGTGATATTTCTCAACGCACAAGTGGCTTCTAGCTGTGCAAACCAGCTTCGAGGACTGTTCTCCCTAAAAGGTGCGATCGGGACTGAAAAAGCACTGACAAAAACGTCTGGCGAATTAAAAATGCGTTCTTGCATAATTTCGACAACAACAGACATTAACCTAAATAAATAAATGAATAAGTAGCGTTAACTTACGTCAGAAAAACGGAATATACTTGCGGAGACCGAAAATATATTATGCGATAATTACAAATGACGTCGATCAGCGCTAGACGACACCGATACGCGAAATAGCTAGGGAGGCTAAGAACCCGACCGCCGAGCGCGCGAGCAAGCCGGAAAGGGTGTATGGCGCGCTTGGCGCGCATACGTCGACAAGCATGCAAACGAACAAACGCGATCTCATGCATCAGGCAGACGGTAGGCAAAGATCTTTAAGGTCTTATGTACAGTGTGAGCTAAGATTTTAGGAGGGATTTTACACATCGTACAGCAGGCAGACCGGGGGTATCTCCAAGTCACTTCAATAGAATCCCCAAGTAATATTCGTCAATTAATAGAAGTAGTCTAGTTTTGCAAAGCTGGTCGTTAGGTCAAATTTTAAGGCAAATATGACACTACATTGTTTGAAGTTGAGAGGGAATTTCCTCCACAAAAAATGGGCATACACAAAATAGGTATACAGGTACCCCGTATCTCCCGGACACAACACTGACATACACCAATGAGTTACGGCGGCATCGCGGTATGAAGCTGTGCGGTAATTCAAGATCCAAAAGAGTACGCAAGTTGTCCCAAGACAGATTCTTACGAGAAGCCGTTGTTGGCAGGACTCGGTTTTGACAGCCGTGCAGCAAGCTTGACGTTAAACCTAAGCTCAAGTATGTTGATCCTCAAGCCAGTTGAGTAAACACTCATCGAGGCTGTAATTGCTGGGTTTCCGTAGTGGGATGTAGAGAGCAACTCTACCGAAAGCCTTTGAAAAACCGAGGCATACTCTAGCAATGGCCAACTCTATGTCGACAGTCTGTACAAAAGATACAAACAGACGGCAGATTTGTGAAACTCGAATGTTCCTCCATGGAAATATGTTGCTCCTTGATAATGAGGTTGACGTCTGCAACCTTGGTCTGAAGATGGCCCACCACACTGAAGGTAGCCGGAAACAACATTATCGGTCAGTGATTTGTTGAGGCATCTTTGAAAATAAGTGTGGCTGGGAATAGTCGGAATAATTGCCTTCCGCACCTTCCGCAAACATGTTCCGATTGTGCCAGAGCATTAGATGTTCGCTATTGACCACGAGGACCCTGATTGGTCTAAATGCTCAAACTATTAGTATTCGTGATAAAAAAGGGTCCGTTCAATTGCCTTTCAAACTTAATAAAACATGGGGCTGATGACTTTAGTTGACAGTACTCTCTTATATTCAAGCGATTTTCGATCTCAAACCGGCACCCTTTTTGTGTTACGTTTCATTCCGTATTTTTGGTCATGATAGTGCTGTTTAGGTTCTCTGTTCAGGAGTCTGATGTTCCAGGTGTTATCGTTCTGGGGAGAGTTGTAGTAATTGTTTCACGTAGATTACAGGCATCCAGTATGATACTGAGCTCTTTGCAGCATGCAAACTCAAATGGTGAACTGCACACTATTGCTCGCTACGCCATGCAGTAACCAAACAATATCCGCAGGTAGTTTTTCTCCGCAGTTACTGCCTATATTGTGCAGTCATTCCATCATTCAATTGCTTGCTGGTCTGCATCCACACCTGATTGTAAGTCAATCAAATTGCAGAATGGATGGATGTGTCGCTTAAAGTGACCATTCGTGAAAGAAGTTGACTGCACTACCACTACTCGTCTTCAAATGAATTGGTAGATTGATTCACATTAGTTTCTTACACATTGTCAACAACTAGCATTGTGTGATGTAGAGTGACACCATCTACCTGAATTCCAACATTCAGAGTTCCCAATACTGATAACACTATTCCCTCGACCGCAATTGCGTTCCAACCGTTAGGATTGGCCTTCAATTTATTCATCGTGCTTGTAGTTGACTCTAAAGACTTCGTATCAACCACTGTGTATTGCTCTTCCTTGATCAGTGCTTTTACTCGTGGGACAGTCCCATAAACGCCCGGCAATAAGGAAACAACAAAAAACGTTTGTTGGACAATGTTTATCCAGTACCCATGATAAGAATACAAGTGGCTTCCCGAATTTATAGTGTACTAGCTTCGCCTGATTGATCATCACAGCTGTAGTGTTAGATCCTGAATTTCTCCGCCAAGGTTTCCCCAACCTTATGTTACCGTGAATCGGAAGTCGCAGGGAGAAAACGATGAATCTGCAAACAAACTTTAGTCATTGATTTACTCACCGTTCACAACAAACTTCAACGTAACAATTGAAGGGTGCTAGGGAGCTGGACGTGAGAGCGCCTTCAGCCCAACCGCACATCAGCCGCCAGAGTGGAAGACTGCGTCGACGGAAAATTCCAGTCCACCTTCAGAATTCAAACAAGCGTTAGACTGGTTAAGCGGCGTTCCTAACGTTAATAGCTCAAAACTGTTATCCTAGTGAATGTAACCTACAGGAGTAGAGATGGTGCGAATTCATTACACAGCTGAGAGCATGACTGCGATACTTACGCCGGCCCACTAACTTTGATGCTAGTGGTATGTAGTAGGTTTACATGTACAAGGTAATGTGAACAGGCGCGGTGGTACTGGCAAGGCAACTCTCACGTCGCGCGGAGTTTAGGATTTTTGGGACGTCGAAGGTGATGTCACTACACAACTCACTCTAATGAGGTCGTCGAAAAAATTCACTTGAGTAAAGAAACCTTCAACAACCTTATTGGCAGTATCACTGACAGGCACCCCTTACATCCGGCCAACTATGCAAGAACCATCAGTTGAGTGAAATCACCCGGACAGCTCATGCAGGATTACTCGTAAGTAGTGAGATCACTTTCGAGGATGTGAAGTAATAACATACACCAGAAGTGTAAGTTGTCGTGCAGCTCCATCTTGTTGGGTGGTGGTAACACTTTACGCTAGTTAACACGGTGTGTAAGTTACAATAAATAGAACCCAGGATCCAAGATTTACTTTAATCCCAAAGTCCTGTGTACGTTCTGATTCTTGTTTCTGTGACGACACTGTGTATCTATACTCATGTTCGCCCCTCCCAAGTGCCTTCATGTTTCAAGGAAGTCGGCTTCGTTATTTTGTGCGTATACCGTTGAGTATTTCTCCTGGAAACACGTCTGCTGATTTTCGATTTGTATTATAGTCACCGGCTAGGAGTTTATATAAGAAATCAACGGACAGGAGGAACGGCGGTTAGTGTCCCCGTGATGACATTCATCCAGATTATATCGACTTCGGCTTCACGGATAATGCATGCAAGACCGCCGTTATGGTCTACCACAACAACATGGTTACGTAACCATGTTGTCCAACATCTTAGTACCAGTAATCAGACCATACCATATGTAGCGTTTACCTAATACTTGTAAAACGTGTCACATCAGTGAACAAACTCTCAAGCGAACAAGAAGGTTCGCCACACAGTCAATCGTTGATACCTCGTCAACATAAACCAATATTGGATGGCACGTCAGCGTCGCAACAACTACAGTCAGGACGCCTCAGACGCCCGACATTTGGTAAACATTGGTTATTTTCGGTGAGGGTGGACACGATGTATTCAGCAAAGAAGCTTTTCGCAGAGGAAATGGCAGTTCTTATTGAGTCCTACGTGGGCGGCAGTTCGAGAAATGTGACGAGTGCAACTGTTTCGGTAAAAACTTGATATCAAAGTTGAAAAGCGTGGATCAATGAAGATAACCTTGATTGATTGCAGTCTTCGCATTCAGATAGACTTTCCAGCCAGCCACTTTCCAGCCAGCCTCTTTCGAAGAAAAGCACTAGACTCGAGATTCGCTCTCATTACATAGATGTTAAAACCTAAGCGCTCTGATCACGTAGTACATATTTGAGATCACGATCATCAGAAAATTTTCCCAAACAGCTTGATGTAAGCTGCAGGTGTACGACAAAAAAATGCGTGTTCGTGATTATAAAACTTACCAGCTGGGAGCCAGAATAAGGCAAGAAATAGGACAACCAGACAAGACTGCAGGATTCATAAATGTGGTACACTGGAGCCGAAGCGTAGGGAAAAAATCAAGGATTTGTTCGAAATATGAAATGCATTTATTGTCGTCGGTTAATTTCCGAAAAAAAAACACTCGCTTCACAGCATTTAGCTTTCACAATGCACAGAACACAATTACCATTAATGCGATTAAAACAATGGCAAATGCATCGTATGTGGCACGATAAGGTAGCAATAGCAGAGTGATAAACGTGTGTACGGCTGTCATATTTTAATATATATGATATATATCTGAAGGATATGTGTATATATACAGGAAAATGTGTTACTCAACAGAAAAAAAAACGGACGGCACCTAGAAGGGCAATTCATACATAGGCAAATTATGGTGTCCGGACAAAGCACAGTTAAAAATGGGTACTATCACGCGTGTAGCTGTGCATCCACGTGAGGTTTCGTTAGAAAACGGCGAAATAGAACAAAAAACAAATCCATTGAGGGGTGGAACCCAAAAATGGTTGACAAAGAAGGCGAATGACTAGATCAGCATCACCTGGAAATGAGGAAAAAGAGTGACAACAGCAACATTTTAATAAAAGCTCTAGTTAGAAAAAAAATTAAAATCAGATGTGTGCAGCTATATGGGGCTACGAATAGCGTAGGAATCCGATGAAAAGCAAGAGGTAGACTTGAACTTGCTATGAGAAGAGAGAAGAGGTGTATAAAGCATGAAGGAACGTGGTTGTTGCGGAAGGGATAATAAACATACAAACCAGTCTTTGGAAGGAGGCCGGGACAAGCTCATATGCATGATCCAAAAAAAGACAACCTGAGTAAACAAACAATGCACATTACCGAAAATAGTGGACAGGAAAGAAAGAAGATGGGAAAGGTGTAGAAATGTTCATCCACGATCGAAGGACAGGTTATGTAGAAAAACGATTTGTGGAGGAACACTCAGTTGGATGCAAATCCATTCAAGTCCCGACTGTCTGAGTTCACCGGTCGTGGAGCACAGGTGGTGCCTGGTTTGTAGTCTGTTTCTAAATCATTGTGTACGGGTTCAGCAGCAG
Organism: Paragonimus westermani; assembly: GCA_008508345.1. Taxonomy (NCBI): domain Eukaryota; kingdom Metazoa; phylum Platyhelminthes; class Trematoda; order Plagiorchiida; family Troglotrematidae; genus Paragonimus; species Paragonimus westermani. The sequence goes on from QNGE01000616.1 coordinate 42,942, forward strand.
GAGCATGACAGTCCAGTGATCTCGGGGATGCGTGTTGAGTATCTGCGGCCTCCTGAACAACAACGCCCGTACTGGGACCGTTCTGAGATGTGCACGAAATACGAGAAGAGAAAGTCAAAAACAGAAGGCAAGTTCAGCTGACAAAACTGTTGGAAGTGTGTGGGTCTGTATACACACGAAAATGATTCCAGAAACCCAGATGACAGCTAGTAACAGGTTTCAAATTCACGGGACTGAAAGCCCGTCGCTGTCCTGGCATATATTAGACAATCTGTAATCCGATATGGCAAATCGAAATAAAAAAACCGTTGCAATACTCCCGCTGAAAATAGCCGCAGTTTAGCTGTCTTTTCGTTCATTTCTAGATCTAGCAAATAACAAATCACGGACGCTCGTTGTCAAATATGGCGATAGTACCGGAGTTCTTTCCGATTTATCGGCGGTAGACCACCACCACAAGGCTCCCCTTAGATCACTGTGTCATGTTACAGAGGGGCACTAGGAAAGAAAACCGGAGTTAGGCCACGGTTTGTAGCAAGTTCGTTAAAAAAGAGATATTTTCACACGTCCGAGGATTAGCACTGATAGATGAACGTGGGGCATGAGGAAGAGGAGTGCGCGAAACAGCCATGATTCGGCGATGACAGAAGAAGAGAAAGAAAAATCCCAAACTGTCTATCTGATCTATTCCTCTTAACACTCAACAGTGCATGAAGCTACGTTGATGACAAAGAAGTTGAGGCGCTATGCGCGGGAGAGCAACAGGGAATACTACTGATACATTGTGTCAGTTAAAGGTTTGCTTCCCACTGGAGCACGGCAGACTGCTGTCATGGCCACTGCCCAGTTATTTTCACAAGAGTGGTCACTTCCATTCTAAGGCTTCTTCTGTGAAGCAATGTTATCCAACATTACTCGCATAGATCATGTAACCGTCCTCACAGATGCAATAGCTAGGCGTGGATGTGAAATACCTCTCGAGTGGGGTAGGCACAGTGCTTCAAAGAGCAATTAGGTGCAGCCACGACAGCTACAACCCGCCAGTGGATCGCTGTAGATGTACAGCAAATCGAATGATGACAAGCTACTGGTTTGTGTTGAGCAAGATCATGACAGTGGATCCCAGAAGTTTTTAGGTTTTGAGAAACTGGGATAATGTGACAGATGGTACAATTGCTAAACAGAGATACTAAACGCAACACAGACGTCCTTGACTACCTATTAGCAAACGCTTCACTAGAGTAATGTCGCGACCTCAACATCATAGAAAACAATACATCAGTGGTTCACACCAATGCTTAACTGCCACACAACCATGAAGAGAAAGCAAACCCTATATATATATATATATATATATATATATATATATAGGAGAGAAGGAANGGTTGCAGTATCAGCGAACAGTGCTCCGTGTGGAAGACGACTAGCTGGCATCCTTAATACACGTCGCGACTTACCCGTAGAAACCAGCTATATTAAATGGATTAATCTATAATAAGCAAAAAATTGTAGACTTCGTTGAAATAGCGAAATTCTCCACACAAAAAAGTCAGTTTGTTGTTAGTGTAGATCGTTATCATCACTAGCCTTCTCTTTTGCGTTAGCATAGCAATTCGAGATATCTACAGTCTTACACTGTCACACTTGCATTTATCGACCACAAACACAAATAGTTTGTCACCTCAGTTTGCCACTCTATTTGATGCATCTTTCAAGTAAATAATTGAAACGATGACCTCACGATCGACTTTGGATGACACGTGTGCACTACATGACAGGTTGTGTTTTACTCTTACATCGAAACGTCATGCTGAGGACCACGTGGCTGTAGACAAATACTACAATAAATGTAAGTGTAGTTTTGTGAACATAAAATCCTGAGCAGAATGGGTGATTGTCAGCACGAAGGCAAGCAACACTTAGGATAGCTATATGGAAAGACGAAAGCGGCTGTAGAAGACCTAAGCCCCGTACAAGTATGCGTACTGGATGGTCTGCTTCTCGAAGGCAGTAGGTGATGAGTTTGTCAGAGAAATCGCATGACGATTGCGGACTACAGTCGCAATTCAAACGAAGATTTAAAAAAACGGCCTCAGATACTAAATGTCAGCCGGAAGCAAAAAAAATTTCACACGGAGAGTAATGAACCTGCACCAATTCATTTGTTCGGGAATAGGGATCCGGCTGATTACAATTGCAGAATTGCTTGCCAACACCCGAATGAGGCCGGAAGGCAGAACTGTCCTGCGCCTGGGCAGGGGAGATGGTAGATAACTGTCTCATCTCGTTCATGGACAAATCGTCCACAATGGGCGCAGCTGGTGATTTCAGTTCCTTGGCTTTGTGCAAGGTAGGAGTGGCTTCACCATCCAGTACAGAGAAAGGATTCACATCCCCATTGGAGTGGATAGCCAAATCTGAAATGAAAACGAAAGCAAACGATGGTATAAACCACGTTCAGTGGACAGCGCAAGAAGACAAGGAACACTGATATGTGAGCAAGCAGGCAAGCAAAGAGCGGTGATTGAAGCAACGGGCGAGGCTTATGTAGGCTTTCTGAGCGGCAATATACACACCAACCTGGATGTGAATGGTCCATACGGTTATGGTTTGTACCCGGATCAATGGGTCGTGATAGATGAGTCGATCTAGGACGTGATGCTAGAGGAGGCAAACCACTCAAACGCGTCCGACAATGACGAGCACTACGCCGCGCAGCAGCTCCGAGAGCTACACGGTTGACGGTCATCGAACGGATGGAATTCCGTGAGGAATACCGCGGAGGCACTAGCTTTGTAGTGGTTGTTGTTGGTAATGTGGGTTGGAGTAATACAGTTGGTTTGCATCTGTTTATCGCAATATAAGGCTCAGGATGGTACACCACCGGACAGGAACTCAAAAGATGAGCGGGTAATTGTAGATTCACAGGAAACAGGACCTCATGTGACTTTACTGATTCGTCTCTAAGGGGATTGTGTTGCCATAATGAGACAGGTAGTTGAGAAAGACCATGACTAGATGAGTGATAAGGGTGGTGGTGTTGACCAGTGGCAGGTAGGGCGGCAGAAATCCAACCGAAAGATCCACTAGAATTTAAGGAAAGATTTCGGTCAGATGGCGCGCGATGAGTAACCCATACGTGTTCAGCGACATCGGGACATGCATTAATCGGATGCATATACGAGGCACATGGAACCGTCACGGGAGCATGCAGCGCGACGTTCGTAAACAGAGCTATTCCAGGGAGTTATGGATAGGAAAAACAAAAGATGGAGCAGTGTGCATTAGGAAGGTGAGGAAAGGGAAAAACTGATCGGCATTATTTCTCACATAGATGAAGATAACCTACCAGGACTGGACAAGTTCGTAGGGTTCATTGGCTGGGCCACTGACTGAGGTATGTGTTGTAACTTCGCAGGAAGTGGTCGAGGTTTGTAATAATCTGCATGTGTGTGTGTAATTCCCACAGGCCGTTCTGAGCCCTCGTGTTCCTCTGTTCCACCGTTGAAATAGAGGCTCGGACGTAACGTATCAGTGTTGTCCGGTCGCAGCGTCCGAGTGGTTTCGTCTGAAGGTGAACCGGGATGGTCGGAGCCGTACGGATTCAGGTCTTGTGAAGTATGTGGTCGGCTTGGTTGTTGCGCCGACGTCGGGACAACCTGGTAGTGTGGATAGGCGTGGCTGCCATAGGGTCCAGTTAAATGGGGGCCACTGGAAGGATTCGATGGAACCAACAGTTGGCTACTATGAGCAGAGAAACGGTCGCTCCCTGACCCCAGAGACAAACGATCAGAACCAACAGCAGAACCCGGTCGAACAGTAACAAGCTGAGGAAGCTGGCGTTGAGTTTGATGTTGAGCTAAGTAAGCATGTGGCGCACCAGCTGGATAGAAAGCCACACGGTGCGACGCACTGTGCAAATGCCGTGGTGGGATACACACAGAGCCGGGGGGATCAATGTTGTAACCGATATAGGATGAACTACCGTGGTTTGTAGGTGTTCCTGTACCTGACAAATTAGCCGACCCGTAGTATATGGCCGATGTTGCTGGTGAATGACGCGGCAGCAAACTTGTGCGATTACCTACCGAACCGGCGTAGGGCATTGCTGGCGACATCATCATCATCACAGGAACTGGGTCACCTCCACCGGTTGGATAGAGCAGCAAACGAGAGGCTCCGGTTGCCGAGCAATCTTCTTGGTCCATATAGTCTGTTATCGTCGGGGCGGCGCTACTGCTGCTCGCATGCTGTACACTTTCAGTTTGACCGGCTAACAGAGCGGCCCCACTGTCATCGTTTGCATGCAATGGCATTGCAAAAGTGGATGAGGCTAACGAGGGTCGACGATTGGCCATACGAACCGTTGGGAAGCCGTGACAACTGGAATGCATGCCCAGCTGATTAGAATGCATAGGAAGTCCGGAACCCGATGGCAGAAATGGGACTCCAGCCAGGCTACTACCGCCAGAATGATTATAACGATAGAACTGTTGATCCAGAGAATGCGTAGACGGCTTCTGAGACGCTTGCTGGTGTGAATGCCGTTGCTGCTGTTGAGATTTTCCTCCGGGAGGCCACACATAAGAGCCGACAGATTTGCTTGTTCCATCAACCTCTAGTGCTGCACCGATAAAACCACGAGCCCGACAAGCTAGAATGACGATCGTGGTTAAGGCAGCCAAGAAGAGGAACGCCAGAAGACCGACAATTATGTAGACGTGAAGTTGAGTCAAGCCTAATGCATTTGGATCGGGAGTCAACGGGACTAGGTTCTACAGCAAATGAGGACAATGGAGAAAACAAAAGGATGCAATGAAGATCATGGATAAAAAGTGGGAAATTATGAAACGAGATATCTGGACACAAACTATTAAAGGTGACAGGAAGACGACATCGAAGAAAGATTCGGAGACGCATCAAATCAGAAATTAACCAGCATATTTCTTGGCGGAGTAAACGACCAACCAAGCACCAGCGTGATGATCCCAGGAGGCAGTGCTCAGTTTGAAATGAATTTGGGATAAGCGACGAAAGAGAAGACGAACAAATGAGGCGAGACTACAAGGTGATCGCCCGAGCTGAACAGCGATCAACGACATAATGAAGGTTTCTGGGTGATGGTCGTGAAATCGGTATGAACGAATTGACTGTGAAACAGAATCGATAGCTTTTCATTTTTGTCTATTGAAGAGGTTAACATGTAAACGTTGAACATTATTTTCCAGAGGAACAAAAAGCAATATTCTGACCGGACAACCGATTTATTGTGTCGGCAAATAAGACTCGTCATGATGGGTGTCTGGACTGACAAGGTTTGCAAACTAGTTACGCGACAGACCGGTTGACATACGTTCACTTTCAACAATCGGTGGTGGTTCAAAATGTGCCTGAACGTGTGAAAACGAATAATGATTCGATGTCCTTCGCTCAATAGGCCTAGGACCAGTCACTGTAGAATAGAACGAGCACCACAACGGTAATGCGTATTGGCTGCTTCAAATGGTTAGGTGGCACCGCGCAGGCACCATTAAGAAGACATTATGTCACGGATCACTGGAATCCTGATATTTCTCAGTTAAATAACAATACAGATGGAATGGAAACACACCCAAAATGTGCAAATGTCACTCTAAAATAAATTCAGATGTGAGTCAAGCTAAGACGCTAGTGCCTGTGTAAGTTCACGTACACAGAAGGCAGCACACACGTTATGTGACACAGTAACAGTGAATCAGGCTAGAAGGATTGTTGGACACCTGTGACCAAATGCAATTAACCAGATACCGTGTTAAAGTTCACGAACCTTGTTCTGACAATGTCGACCTCCGAATCCCAGCGAGCAGTTGCACTGATACGAGCCCGGTGAGTTGACGCACACTCCACGTCCCATTTCGTAAGGGCTACACAAACCACCCGAACCAGGAACGTGCAATTCCATCCACTTGTTTCTAGTCGAATCTGTGAAGCGATCAGCACCACGACGAGCAAAGAAGGTGTCGGCCAACTGGCACTCATTAATATCGTGCTCGCATCGAGCGCCTTCCCAACCGAGCGGACACGAACAATGAGGACCACTGGCGGATTCTAAACAAACACCACCATTGAGGCAAACCACTTGCGGAGTTGAACTGGTCCGAGTGATAGCGGACCAACGCGCATTGGCAATGGACTGTCGAGTATTCAGTGAAAACGTTGGAGATGTGTGCTGTAGAACCAGACGCGCAGATCGACATCCTAAACCCTTGTTCTTCTCGATTGGGGAATGAAGAGATAGAGCGCTACCGCTTAAGGAAGATGTATCATGTAAAAGTTCGCAATGTAAACCCGAAACTCCTGCCGGACAAACACAGCGATAGGCAGCAAGACCTGAATTGGTCGGCATTTTGGCCGTATTCGGGTTGAAGAGGGCTTGACAACTGTGACGGTGGCAACGGAAAGAAAAAGAGATACGCGTAAAACTAAGCCGATGGTCTGAATCGGAATGAAGAAAAAGATAGTTTTGGTCATCAGACTTAATACATCGTTCTATTACGCGATAAATGATAACCTGACGGAAATTCGCGGGCACTCCCGAACAGATAGATGACAACATAACCCGAGCTCGAATACGCAATTTGGTGGACTCCGCACAACTAGAGAAGCCAGGAAACAGAGAGGCTGTTCGAAAAGAACAGTCAAAAGAATAGTGAAACGAGCTAGAAACTCAGTGGCCCGAGTGGCATGTAGTGACTAGCAGAAACTCAATCGAGTATCCGCGTCGGAGTTGAAGACAATACTACCAGCATGGTGTGGTCCAAGCAGACAAACAGTAGATCTAAACGCACGACAGTGGTATGGCAACGAGCGTGTAAACCAAAACCTCACAGTTGGTTCAGCACAAAATACAAGTTGGAAAACTGGATCCGCAAGTGGGTGATAACGTGCATAAGAAGACAGCTACAACTTTGAGTGTCGGGGAATTAACTGGCGGCTTTCGAGTGCCTGAGCGTAAATGATCTGAGAGCAAGGCAAACACGAGGAGAAAAAACTTCGAGAATTCGGACTGTCTAACGAAGTAGTTGGTAGATAAGATACAAATAGGAATGAAGCAGTTGCACAAAGTGGGTGGATGAACGGCACTAATTTCCATCGGGTGCTGCCGTGTTATCAGTGCCGTTTTGGCATTCGTTTGTGTAAGTCGTGTGCATGGATTACTGTACCTTCGGCTCATGCTTGTTCGTATTGTTCCTCTTTTCAGGACTGTTGTTCGTACCCCTACTTTGGAAGGACGCTGTTCCCCCGTGCCTCCATATTTCTCCGGATTCGGGCCACAAGTGCTACGGAGAGCCAGAGCGGAAGCGGCTGGTCTGCATGTTACATCGGGCACACAGGCGACCTTGGCGTCGTCTTCTCGATAACCGCTCCCATTTAATTCGCAAAGCGTGAGCTTACAAAAGTGCCGTACGTTTCAAAGCGCAAATCAGAAAGCAGAGGACTTATTTATACCACGCAAACTGTACACTTTCTATTATCGGCCACCCCTTCCACCCAGGACAGGTCGTCTCCTCGTCAACCGTTCCCATTTATTCGCGAAGCATAAGCTTACAGGAAACTCGGAAGACCTAATCACGTTCCACATTGTCCGAAACAGGTGTAGGTGGGAAATCCGCGAACACACCAAATTCGTGCAAGAAAAGGTTCTCCTCGGAGACCGCGGGAACAAAAACTTCTTATTTAAGCACATGCGACGATTAAGAAAGAACAAACCTACAGCACTATTTACGACTGCCCGACAAGAAGACTTCATTAGTGTGAACCACTGATGTACTGCTGTTTATGGTGATGATGAGTTATTCAGGGAGTACTATTCGGCGGTCTACAACGTTGCACCACCGAATGGGCATCCTGTCCTACCGCTGCCGAACTTCCGGCAACCACTCGTTATCGCTGAGTTTTCGTGTTAAATGTTAAAGATTTTTATTCAAGGTTAGTTCATCCGTCACGGTGAGACTGGACCTTGACGTGGTGTGACGGCTTGCGCATCTCGATGACCTTTTGGGCTAAACTGGACAGAGTTACTCATACCAGGCAAGCCAACAGGTAGAGGTCTGACAAACCACGGTCTCCTGGTCCTCCAGGTTGGGGGTTGGAAGATGGTTGGCACCTCTTCCTGAAAAACGTACCATTTCCAGTACACTGCCACCCACCCGCTGCCTTGCGGTATAGGCTATTGAGCCAAAGGCTTTGATTGAGAACCCTAATCGTTCTCCTGTCTAGGTCTAGGCGTCCTGGCAGTATCTCAACCGACACACAACCATGAATACTCACAACACAAACAATTCCATACTGCATCGGCCGTCTCGCAGTATAAACCGGGTCGCCCTATCTGC